>QLTV01004256.1:1442412-1468730 GCA_003457575.1 Thermophis baileyi | reverse complement strand
AAGAGAAGAGGCAAGAAAGGGCTGACTACTTGCCCGAGGGAGGGGGGGGGATCCGGTATTGGTCGGCGCGGGAGCGTGTCCTCGTCCCGAGCGTTCCATTGATTACCTTCGCTCGCTCCCCACGTTTACACCCAAGTGAGCAATGTTGGAGGAGGAGGAGAAGGGCGCCTGTTGCGTCGATTATTCCCGGCACGCCCGACCTGCCCGGGGAAAGACCCGGACATGCCCTAAAGCTGCCTGGCCTGAGAGCGGCCGTTCCCTGAGCCGTGGCACGTCCCCCGTCCTTCCAAAGCCTCGGTTCACTCCCCCCCCGCCCCCCCCCAGTGCCTCTCCTTCCCCTTCTCTTGGCCAGTATATTTTTAGGTCATTGGAGTGGAGGGGTAGGTAATCCCCGGGCTCAGGTTCCAAAGGAGGCGGGTTCCGGCCGGAGGTGGAGTCACTGTTTCATTTAAATCCCCGACTATAAAATGGGTTTAAGGAGAAGCGGGATCTCATCAGCTGAGGCGCCCAGAGGAGCGGTGGGAGTGAGCGGCGGCGGGGGAGGCTCGGGACCACAGCGTGGGTGCCCAGCGGAGCTGCCACTCCTGCCGCGGCGATGCTACACTCCGTGGGCGCCCAAACCTTGCAAGCGCTCAGCCAGGTGGCCGCCGGCGTGCTCCTCCTGCCCCGCTTCCTCTTGACCGCTGTGATGCTCTGGCTCCTGGATTTTCTCTGCATCCGGAAGAAACTCTTGCTGACCGCGGCGGCGGCGGCGGCGGCGACCCCCGGTGAGGAGCAAGTGTTGGCGGCAGAGGACGGCGACTCGAGCGACGGGACCTGCCCGCCGGACGACCCTCCGCTCTGCGTGTCCGACTCGAACCGCATGTTCACGTTGGAGTCGCTCAAAGCCGTGTGGCACGGGCAGAAACTGGACTTTTTCAAGGCGGCGCACGTCGGCGCGACGGCGCCCAACCCGGAGGTCGTCCAGCTGGACGGGCGCACGCGGCTGCGCATCCTGGACTACGCCCGGGGCAAGAGGCCGCTGATCCTCAACTTCGGCAGCTGCACCTGACCGCCCTTCATGGCGCGCCTGCGCGCCTTCGAGCGCCTGGCCACGCGCTTCGTGGACGTCGCCGACTTCTTGCTGGTCTACATCGAGGAGGCTCACCCTTCCGACGGCTGGGTCAGCTCGGACGCCGCCTACGACATCCCCAAGCACCAGTGCTTGCAGGACCGACTGCGCGCGGCTCAGCTGATGAAGGAAGGCGCGCCGGGCTGCCCGCTGGCCGTGGACACCATGGACAACGCCTCGAGCGCCGCCTACGGGGCGTACTTCGAGCGCATCTACATTATCCAGGAGCGGAAGGTGATGTACCAAGGCGGCCGGGGCCCCGAGGGCTACAAGATCTCCGAACTCAGGCGCTGGCTCGACCAGTACAAGAGCAGCCTCCGGGCCGGGCCCAGCACCGTCATCGTCCAGGTGTAAGGAAGACTCCTCGGCGGAGGGAAAAGTGGACGGGAAGGAAAGAGGCAGCTCGAACTGCTTCGCTCGCCTTTCCCGCCCCTTTCCGTAAACTCCCGAGAGGCTCTGTGTGAGTTTTCATGCGAGACGTTATTCAAATCATGTTGATTTGCCGAGCATTTGTTATTGACATCCATTTCCACGTGCGGTTTTGTTTCCCTTTATTTCCTGATTGCGTGCGTGAACGAACGAACAGATCTCTCTCTCTCCCTCTCTCTTGCGGGGGGGGGAAGGGGGGTGTTGTTGTTTTTTGGAGGGCCTGTTGCTGAGCGTGTGCGTGCACGTGCGGGCTTCGGGTGTACGTGTGCGCGGGTGTTTCCGATGGGAACGGTCTTCTGCCGTGCACGTGTGTCTGTTGGAGAGAAAGTTTCGCGTGCCCAAGCGGTGTGTGTTCTCTCTCTATTTTTTTTTTCTCTCCGCTGTCCTAGCAAAAACCTTGGCTGGGAGTTCTAGCGTTTCGTTATGATGACCGGTTTCGAAATGGTTTTGGAGCGCCAGGAAACCGAGTCTGAAATTGGGAGATGCTAGAATTGCCGGTTTTGGTTTTTGAGGAAAGCAACAAAAACAAAAAACAAAAAAAAACCAAGTCTATTTATGTGATTTCTGAGCTGGTGGTATATTGAGCTGCTTTTCTCTTTTTTTTTGTAAAATACCTGTTTTTTATGAGCTTTTTATAACATTATTAATAAAGATGATTGAATAAAGTATGCCTCATTTGGATCTTTCTAACCGAAAAGGGGAGGAGATTAAGGCTCCAGAGGTGCAGCAACTTTCTCAACTTGGTTTAATGAGGATCCCAACAGGTGGGGAGAAATAGCAGGGGAGGGACCCACCTTGAGAAAACATGGTTTACCCTACTGTACGTATATTTCTTGTGGACTAGTGGCCACTTGTAAAAGAGCTTTGAGGAACATTTCCAGGGTGGCTCAGACCTTCGATTTGAGGAAGTTGCTCCCAAATGGGTGTAATCAGAAGTCACTTGTAAGCAAAGGAGAAGATGACTATATGGATTTGAAGGGGTCGTTTTTGGGGGGACACAACTGGGTAATCTGGCATGAACAGCCTCCTCCAGTTTGCCTTCTGATAAGGTGGAGAGTTTTGTCTCATCAGCTCTACGGAAGATTCAACTGCCAGCCCCCAATTAGGAAATATGCAGCTCGGAAGACAGAATACCTGGCATCACCTCTGGATATGGTGGGAGAGACAACTGTATTTTGTGACATGAGCTTTTAAGGGTTTGCCTGTTGTGCTAAGCCATTGTTTGTTTTAACCATAGTTTCTTAACTCAAGTAGAACTTGCTGGGTTTGCGCAGCACCCTGAGTCATATAAACAATGGGTCACAAATCACAGTCAGTTTACACTTAAACCAAATATTGGTTTATTTTGTGAGAGTCTAACCACTGTTTTATGAACTCTGCGGGGGCTTAAAAAATGAAATAGAGTCCCAAAAACTTTCTCCCTCCCCATTCAAAGGAAAGTTTATGCAACTAGAATTCTGGAATCGCTATGCATTTGAAACCCACTTATCATGCAACATAGAAGTTGGGGTTGCAAGTCTAGAAATTAAGTGCCTCTCTTCTGCAAAAGTTGTTTATTCTTAAGGCATTGGGGGGGGGAAATAAGACTTCTAGGGTTTGCTACTATCATCCTATACTGAATATGTAGACATGTAAAGAAAGAGCCAAAAATATCCTCGTACACACCAGTGTTGAGTAGATTTGTTAAGGGAAAGGATTGTGATTTGTAAATCATTTGAACTTGCTGGGTGGGCTGAGCAAGAGGAATAGTTGGATTCCCAGACAATGCCTCTAAATATCTGTGGGCTATTTCCCCCCTCTCCCTCCCTCCCTCCCAGAAAAGAACTACACACATGGAGTAATCCTTGAGGCTTTGGTTACATCACATCTTATCAGCATATTGTCCTTTGTGGTTACTGATGAAGTTATCTGCTCCACAGATTTCTGGTACTAACATGAGTAATCTTGGGGGGGGGGGATGAGTAAAAGTGTTGTGAAAAGGCAGTTAGCTTAACTGTCTTATGGAAGAGAACTGATGCCAAGAGATAGGAAAGGATATTTCCAATCTCATTTAGGAGCAGTTGCGCTGCTTGTAAGGTTTCTCTGTTACAACCCTTTGCCTGCACAGCTACGGTTTGGATAGGTCTCTTAATCTTACTTCAAATGTTGGCATTCAGTTTCAAGTAACAATAATATGTTGCATTGTAGCAAGGAATTGTTTCTTAGCTCACATTGCACATACAGGGATGGTCAGCAGATACTCAAGTGTTTTAGAAAGAGGGAAAGAATTTAAAAAAATCTGATAGTCTTACCTGTTATCCCCACAAAGGATTGCCTGCTGTGATATACAAAAAACCTTTAAAAATGCCTAGCAGTTTTCCACTTTTCTAGGTTTCTTATGTCGATTCTGATCATTATTAGTTTTATTAATGTGGGAAATATGCTTGCTTTACCATATTTTTCCATACCCCATGTTTTGTTTTGTTTTTTTTTTAAAAAACTGCTTTACTCCAAGCAACATGACCTTAATAAATCTGGCAGCCAACTGCTTACAGCTGGGCTAAGAGCTATTATCAGTACTTGTTTCACTATTATCTTCAGAGCACTTTGTTTACTTGAATTGAGCAAAGAGATATTACTCAAACCCAAGTGCTAATTTATGTATTATTTGTAATTATTGTATAGTTAGACCTTATATAATAAAGAATACCAGTCAAATACAGTCAGACCACCAACAGAACTGCAATGTTTGAACATGTAAGCTATAATCCAAAACTCACATTTCTAAACACAGTGGTAGGCTATGTGGCTTTTGAGTCACCCTGAATTCTCATACGGCTGCTGGCTAACCGTTTCAGAAATCGGGTTGTAGCCTGAAAAGATTGAGGTAGGATCTTCCTGGAATCAAGCTCAGCTCCTGGGAATTGCATGAGCACTTCCCTTTCATTTTCTTGGCAACAATACGGAAGTGGTTTACTCAGCAGTGTCCATGGGAGCCAGGGATCAAAAAGGGACAAATGTAGCATTGCATGTACAAAAGGTTTGGGGCTGGGACTGTGATGCCACTTCCAACATTTTGCCTCTTTGTAACATGCTGGTCACCTGTAGAAACTGCTTTCTTTAACTTTAACTTTTATTTGTATTTCTATGCTGCCCAACTCCCAAGGGACTCTGGGCGGCTTTCTTGGGGGACTGTTCACTTAGTGTAGCCCACGCTTTGAGCAAATTACTCAAAATTAGATAAGATGGGGTTTTCTTGGGATAACAAGACATGAATTCATTATCCAATCATAACAGCAAAGTTTAAATAAAAGACTTTCTGGTAAGAGGCTTTGGGGTAATAAAGAAGAAAAGAAGCACTGGGCTAGCCTTAGATTTCGTATAGGTAGTTCTCGACTTATGACCATAATGGAGCCTGCCCATCACCATCACAGTTGTGATGATCATAAAACAGGTCACCCACATGACCAGCCCACTTTTACAACCCTTTATTGCAGCAGTCCTTAAGCAAATCAATGATCGGCTATGGGCTGGTTTTGCCAAAAAACGGAAGTAAATGTCAGTTTTCAGCAAAAGCATTGTGAGATGTGGTCACATGACTGTAGGACACCGCAAACAGCTGTAAAATGCCAAACACCTGATGTGGTCACGTGACTGTGGGTGGAGGCCTGGCCTTCAGAACTGGGTCATAAGTAGCTCCAGGGAGGTCTATTATAACTTTGGGCAGTTGCTAAGCCACCAGTCATAAGTCAAGGACTACCTGTACTAATTTCTGTTGGTCTCCCATGGAGGTAGAAACCAGATCTGACCCTGCTTAGTGTTTTAAAGATTAAGTAAAATTGGTGAGGTAATGCCACATGATGTCAGGCTCCTGTACCAGGATTTGGCAGTGAATCACAGATCTCGTGACTTCATAGGGCTTCATAGGGCTAGGTGAGGACTTGGCAGAAATCTCATAGGCATGGCTCAGCTATAAAAGACTGTTTACTGCAGATATGAATGAAGCCGAAATGAAACCATTGATTGTGCTTTCCCTGAATAGCAATGGGTAGTCTTGCACTTTACAGTGCCATAAGCCCATCATTTTTTTCCCTGTCCTTTCCATAAATTAATAGATTTTGCTTGGCTCTTGGTAGGGATTGTGAATATCTGCAGAGTATTTGGCCTGAGAAATGCTAACTTGCCTAACTCACATATAGTGGCTACATGGACACATCCATCTTGTTTGCTTTGCAACAGTTTGGAAGTAGTTATCCATTACCTTCTTCTAAATACACTTTTAAAAAAAAACCTTTCCAGTTCAACTGAAAAGGGTTAGTGTCACTTTAAAATACGACCCTTGTAAATCCCATAGCTATGCTTGTTCTGCCCCTTCCCATGCCATCAGAAAACAGCACAGACTGGTTTGTGTTCTTCCAGCCTCACGTTCTGGCTCATAAACCCTACACGGTGGCCACCAAGTGTGACAACCCAATGCAATCTTTCTTAACCATTGTATAGTTTATTAAGAAGCACGTTTATCAAAAAAAGTACATTTAAAAAGTAACCCTAGGCAATTTCCCGATAAAATTAAAACAGGGATATATAGGTAGAATGTTTAATTTGTCATTTAGAATTTAATCAGAAAGTCAGTGGTAGTTACAAAATAATTTAATTATTAAATATATACATCGTTCTAACTTCAGTCCTTGAATCACAGTAGACCAAAATCATGATTTTGTCTTTTCCTTGATATATTCAAGGATCCTTATATGGTCCACAGGTTATGTCTTTGGCTTTAAACCCAGCTAAGGTAGACATTCTGGATTCTAGCTTTATTCCAGCCTACGAAATTTGGATCCAGGATCTTCGTTCATTAATTCGTTATAACTCTACTCAACTGATATCATGCCCACCTTTCCTTCTGATGCATTCACTCTTAAGCAGAAAGAAGTATGCCACTCAGCTAGTTAATAGCATATCTGAGTAAGCTGAAACGAAATCTGCAACAGCATTCAAGCAAATCATCTGTTGATTTCATCACTGAGCTCAAAAGCCAGGGGTGCCACTAAATGTATATATCTGTAACCTAAACTAGTACCATAATTTTTTTGGTTGGTTTGGGTTTGTTGTTGTTTTTTGTTGTTTTTTTGACCAAAATAGATGTTGAATTTGCTTGAACACGCTTTAATTTTCTTTATTATAATTGTATCTCTAAATTTCTTCCATAGGGCCCAAAGCAACACAAGGACTCCTTCCCTATGAAGAAGCATCCCAAAGATTTTGTTAGACAAATTAGACTTACAGTATGGTAAGGAAAAAAAATTCACATGCCTTGTGTTATTTCCAAATGTTCCATTTCCAGCATGTTTCAGAAAACAATTTTAATTTAATATAGTTTTTCTTAATTTATTAAGGAACACTCATGGTGGACAATGCTTTAATCCCCAGTGATTTTGTTTTTCTTTTATTAAGAATGTGACTAGCCCAGACACGTTACCTCCTAAATAAGATCTGAAGGAGGACATGTATTGATTTTGGTATCTTCCAAATATATTGGATCTGTGAGATTCAGCAAGGCTGGTTCTGAGAATTCTGGAGGTTGAAGATCAACAGATCTGGTATATCCAAAGGGCAATAAATCCAAGAAGGCTGCTGTAGCCATAAAGCACAACCCACTCAATTGCATTCCTTCTGCTCTTGTGGAGGAGAAATTTTACTTGAAAGCAGGCGTGTCCAACCTTTTGGCTTGCCTAGGCTGCATTTAATGAAGAGGAATTGTCTTGGGCTGTATATAAAATATATAAAATAGTGACTGTGTGTTATATATAAAGTTTATGATCTTGTGGGGCAGCATTACTAGCTGCCCAGGGCCACATGCAGGCCACGTGTTGGACCCATTTGCTTTAAATCCAGGGAACCCTCTCCGGGTTGGTGTAATGCCACACCAACCATAATGGCTTGGTAGGGAATCTGAATAACAAAATTGTGCTGCAGAACCTCAGGACCTGTCTTGTAAAGTAGCTGCTTCCTGCAATTTCTAGTTACATTTCCAATCCTGAACTAGGAGAAAGAACAGAAGTCCAGGAAGAACATAGACCTACATGTCTATAGAGATTCTCAGTCATCCAGGTCATGGTTGTCCCAAAGGTGCTCTTGAAAAAGTTGCCTCTTGAAAAAGCACCTTTGGGACATAGACCTACTTCCAGTATAGATATAATTGTACTCATATATTTAGCAAATCCATGAATACTTGATATTAAATAAACAGATACAATGTGACCCCTGTTTCTAATCCACCCTTTCTTTTGACCCCTGTTTCTAATCCAGCCTGCATCTATTGTTTTAAAACATTCATGAACTATTAATTGCATGAAAGATACCACATCTGTTTTAGCCCTCGAAGTAGCATTCTTTATTTGGATTTATTAGAGCTACTCCGTTCCATCATGTTGAAGGATTGGTGGAATAAACATTTCATCCAAAAGGCTTGCAACACAGTCATGTTTTGTTGCAATGACTTTATATTTTAGCAATGCCAAATGAAATAGCATTTTACAACCTGGTGTTTGCAAATGTTTGGTTTACTACTGATAAGGATCCCAACCATCAGGGCAATGTAGAAATGATGGCTGTATGAGCAACATCAGCAGTCTTCCATTGTGTGGCATTGGAACATTTTAGTTTAGGCCTCACTTAAGACTAGCAAAGATAGTAAGTCTGGACTTCTTCATTTTGAGCATAGAATGTATTCTATGTAGAATATAGAAGGCTGGGTGTTAACACTTCCAAAGCCACATGTGATTATCCTGTCTTGATCAGGCCACATAGTTGTTTTAGTTTGGAAATATATTTAAAAGCGAAATAGTGTCAGTTTGTCATCAGTTGTGGTGTGCTGTGATATCCCTGGCACATTTGCTGAATCATGATTAATGTTAATTCATGTGTAGAGTGTCGTGCCTGAGCAATAATTTCTAATAATGCACTGGGCTGTAAGCTATTCACCATGACACCCAGCCATAATACCATACAACAATTGAGTAATTCCAACATAGCAATCATACTGATTACTTTTGCAATTTGATATTATACTAGCTAGTTTCGCATATCGCACAAAGCCGTGGCTTGCTTAGCGTATAATCTTTGACTGAGTTCATGCTACGTACTAAATGAAGAACAGACCACATGACTTACTGTGATTTATGAACCCAGTTACCAGGGAGCGTCTAACCTTTTTGATTTTAGTACAGCAAGCCTCTGCAAGAAAAAGACATTAGAAGTTCTGCCTCCTTTACATAAACCTTTCAAAACGCCTTCACTTCATTTTTAGGATCTGCTAGAGAAGCAAGCATAAGCAAAAAGCACCAGCTTAGCACATGTACATATGGATAAAAGCCAGTGGTTTCAACACAACAAACATGTGCCTCATTGGTGCATTTCGGTCTTTTATTGACAGCACACACATCCAATGAGCACAATAACACATCAGCATTAAACCTTGTTTTCCTGAAACAAAAAAAATTACAGCTTCTTGCTCCAAGTAGAGATATTAAAAACATGGTCTCTAAATAAACGTAGTTTTTGACTTACATCTTCAATTGAGCCCAAAATTTCTGTTGCTAAGCAAAACATTTCTTAAGTGAATTTTGTCCCATTTTATGACCTTTCTTGCCACAGTTTGCAGTGAATCACTGCAATTGTGAAGTTAGTAACATGGTTGTTAAGTGAATCTGATTGTTCCATTGACTTTGCTTGTCAGAAGGTGGCACAAGGTGATCACATGACCTTGGGATACTGCAACTATCATAAATATGAGCCAAGCATCTGAATTTTGATCATGTAACCATGGGAATGCTGCAGTGGTAGTAACTGTGAAAAATAAGTTACTTTTTTCAGTGCCGTTATAACTTTGAATGGTTACTGAACAAACTGTTGTAAGTCGCCGCCTACAGTATCTGTTTTGAGATGAAGAATGGAACTAAAGTATTTAAACATAAGATTTATATAGCATATTTCTAAGCATCGGATGCATTTAATGGATACCCATCCATTATGGGTGGCTGGATGGATTTCAATGAGCCAGATGTGGCAAGTGCTGTCCTCCCCCAATTTATCTTAATCATAACCCTGAATAGAAACAACTTAAATTAGATTGAGAGACTAGATTTATAAACTGTGCTAAGACTAAGTCCAATTAATAGATTATCCCAAGGGAATTCCGCTACATGGTTTACACAATATTGCAAACCATTATATGTTTGGTTTTGGTTTTGTCACAGTTTTATGTTACCAGAGCCATTGTGCATATATCTGCAGTATATGGTTGAGTGTGACATGTGAATTTATTTATTTTATTCCTCACATTTATATAGCCAACCAATGGTACTGTAATCAGTTCGCAGCAAAGTAAACCCTGCCTTAGAATGATGTATAAATCAGGTTAACATATTGGCTGCCAAATACATGATCTCAATGAATTCCGCAACATTAAAAAAATAAATTAGATCAATCTCATATTGTTGATGCAAAGATAAGACTAAGAGAAGGATGGATTAACTAAGGCCACTAAGGCCACACAGTCAGCAGAAAAGAGAAGCAGCAGTTTTATAGTTTACATACTTAAGGCACCTTGACATGGAAGATTTGAAGCATATTGTGTTTTATTCATGTATGTAAGGCAAAATTGCCATTCGTTGTTTTAGGTCTGAATATCACTTAGTGAATAATATGTAACCAGCTACCTTAAAGAAAAATTTTCCAAGGAGATGATGTTTAAAAGCATATTTAAACTGTTTTTTAAAAATTTCAGAGTCGTGGAAGAAACAAGCAACAAATAAATCAAGAGTGTTTGTATAAACCAGGGGTCTCCAAACTCTGCCACTTTAAGACTTGTGGACTTCAACTCCCAGAATTCCCCAGCCAGCTGGCAGAGTTTGGAGACCCCTGGTATAAACAAACAAACAAATAAACAGTGTTTGTATATTTGTATTGTTTAAAGCTCACTTAACAAGAAAAGGTTTTCTTATGTGGCCCTCAGGATAAGGAAAACACTCCCAAGGAGGTGTATTTGGTCCACACTCTTCCAGTATTTAAAAATTTGGAAGGAGAAAACTTCCAAACATAGTGTTTTGTTTTGAGCTCGAAATATCAATACCGTATGCATTTTTACAGTACTCAAAAGGTTTGACAGCCGACTTTTAAAAAAAAAAAACCATTGCCTTCTAAATTAAAATATAGCAAGTATTTGTTGACTCTTTGTCAGGCAAGCACCAGGTAAAAGTATCACTGGAACTACACAGGGAGAATTAGGTAAAGATACCTAAATAAGAATGTGCATTACGGTAATATCTGGAATTGGGGGTGGCCATAATTTGTACTCTTCTTTGGTCTTGCAGAAAGTTGCTTATCTCAAGTCAGATTATTATCCTGTCTACCGCAGGAATGAGCAACCCCAGCAAAGTTGGTGCTCCTTGACCTACTTTCAAATGGGCTCTGCAAGCGAGCAATTCCAAATACCCAGGAAGAGCTTGTTTTCCACAAGTAACAGAGAAGAGCGTAGAGTAAGAGGAGTTACAGAAGAGGGAGGGGGAAGAGCACCAGAGGTATTTTTGGCTTCAGTGTGACCTACCTTGCATCTTCCTGCAAAAGAAATGTGACCCTTAGAGAGAGAGAGAAAAGTTTGCCCATCCTCAACTAGTACTGACAATAATCAATCATTCAGGGTTTCTGTCCAAAAATGGCCAGGACTGAACCTGAAATCTCCACATAGAAAGGATGTATGCTGTCACACAATTAAGCATGCTGGAACAATAGCCTTCCAAATCCTAGGAAGATAATTTCATTGGAGAGGATAGTAGCACCTCCACATGAATGGCTATAAGAAAAATGAGATCATCACTTCTTTTAAACAAACACATTATCTACAAAGGCCCCCAAATAAAGGCTGATCGATAGTTGTAAACAATAATGGCTTTGCCCAAAATCTGGAAGCCATTTCATTTGCTAATATAGCATTTATATTCTGCCTTTCTGCATTTTCCCTCATTTCATCCTTTCAATGATGCATAAGATAAGTAGAGAGGCCTATTTATTGATTTACAAATATAGCATCCAGTCCAACATCCAGGACTGAGAGACAATGACAGGCCTTACTCGATCCCAATTAAACTTTCAGTATCTTAGCCACTACATCGCTCTATTGGCTTTCTTTACTTCATGTGGAAACATTAAATTATTAAATTATGTAACTTCTTTTATCTACAGTAGGCCCCCATATTCATAATAACAAAAGTCCCCACATTTTGTAGCCTGGGGGATGTGGTACAGAATGATGCATTAGGCAAAAAAACCACACACTAATAAATCAAGTTCCTCATCTGCTAGCATAAAGCCACCACAGGTTTGGTGGCCATGGATAAGCAGTCATGGATTATGTTTGCTACAGATCATGTGAAACCACGAGCCATGTTTTATAAATCATTAAGCCTGGGTTGGTCCTTTAGGCCAAAACCAAGACAACCATGTTTCAGAATAGTGCATTGTGTTAAGCCATACCCAGTATGAAACGTCTCTTGCAAATTTAAAATACTGACTTTCGTCCAGAAAAAAACATTGGGTGCTTTTTTCATCATGTCTTGCGTCATATTTAGTAGGTCCATGAAAAACAGCAATTTTGTATAGCCTGAAGCTCACTGCTTGTCTAATCCTGTTAACAGATTCATTAAGAGTCAAATATCTTGATTTTATTGACTACAAAATGTTTCCCATCCGTGAAAAAGAATTAGCTGAAAAACTTGGGAAATTCCCTTCTCTACGCAAATCGGAGTTATCTGACCCCAGCATTATCTCAGCTTCTTCTCCAAATGAATCATCAGAGCAATTTCACTAGGCATTGGGCATTTTTGGAGATCAGTTTTCAACATGATTAGAATGAAGGACTCTAGGCCTGATAAAGTTCTGTGCACATTGCAAATAAGGCAATATTAAGATGTCTCTCAGTATCAAAATTATGTTTTATTTCTTCTTTTCTTGTCTTTTTCTCCCTTGTACAACTGTCTTCCCACAAGCTTAAAATAACATATATAATGTTTACATTCTGCTATTTTAATAGTTAGATACAGAAGAATTTGCATCTACCCATATTTTTCGGAGTATAAGACGCTCCGGACTATAAGATGCACCTACCTTTTTGGGGGAGGAAAACAAGAAAAAAAATCTGCCTTTGCCTCCCAGCATCCATCCGGTATTCATCTGGCCCGTTCGCCGCAGCCCATTCGGCGCTGCCACAGCCTGTTCACCGCTGCCGCGGCCCGTTCGCCACCACGCATTTGCCGCCACCGCGGCCTGTTCGGCGTGGCCTGTTCGGCACTGCCGCGGCCCATTCGCTGTGGCCCATTCACCGCTGCCGCCGCCCGTTCAGCATGGTCCATTCGCCACCGCCGATCCCCGCCGCCTGGAACTGGCCGAAAATGCGATGCGCGGAGGCCAAAAATGGGGCGTGCAGAGTCCAAAAATGCAATGCGCGGAGGCCAAAAACAGTTGAAGGGTGGGGGCCGGCAGGTGGGCGGAGCTTCGCACCGCAATTTTCACCCACTTTTGGGGGGGAAGTACGTCTTATACTCTGAAAAGTACGGTATATACTGGTAGTCCTCGACTTACAACCACAAATCACCCCAAAATTTGTTGCTAAGTGAGAAATTTGTTAAGTGACTTTTGTCCTATTTTACAACTTTCCTTGCCACAGTTGTTAAGTGAATCTGGCTTCCCTATTGACTTTGCTTGCCAGAAGTTTGCAAAAGTTAATCACATGACCCTGGGACACTGCAACCATCATAAATATGAACCAGTTTTTAAGAATCCAAATGTAAATCACCTGACCATGGGGATGCTACATCAGTCATAATGTGAAAAATGGTCATAAGTCACTTTTTTCAATGCTGTTGTAACTTCAAACGGTCACTAAACAAAATGTGCTAAAATATACACCATGCAAGAAATACCAAACAGTATCACTCAGATAGTTATTGATAATTAACACTGTGTTGTGTTTTGGCATGATTCTATGCATGTCTATTTAGAATAAATCACTTTTTTAAAGAAAAGATCAAAGCAATTATTTACATTTATTTATTTCTCTTCTTATTTTATACTGCAATACCAAATTAAACAACACATACATAACAACAAACCATCATAAGGAGGTACCTCTTTCCCACAAAGATTTTAAGTATTGGAAGTTCTGTTGACAAACTTGCTTTACCTTCCTGTATATCAGAGAGAAGGCATTTGGCCCAGTAGTGGGTTCTAAAACCCATTGCTACCAGTTTGCGTGCACGTGCGATGCTTCTGCGCATGCGCAGAAGCGTGCCGGGTGGGTGGGCGGAGCCTCCCGCCGCCGCCGCTACCGGTTCTAAGAACCGGTCCGAACCGGGAGCAACCCACCGCTGATTTGGTCCCTTCACTCTCTCTCACCCCAACTCATTTCACAGGGTTATTGTGAGGAAAATAGGAGGAAGAGGGAGCATTAGATAAGTTTGCCACCTTGAGTTGTTTATAAAAATAATAAGGCAGGATTGAAATGAAATGAAATGACATAAATTTCTACAAGAAGTTGAAGGTTGTTTTACAGTATCAGGGCCATCGCTGAGAAATATTACTTCTTTCCCCCACTAAATCTCCCACAGGGGAACCCTCAACATCTCTATGTAAGGCATATGGAAAGTTAAAACTAGTAGTACTTGATAAGTCAGAATTAGCCTATTTGTAGTATTATATATGTCTAATAATTCCTACACAACACAAGATGGGCTGTTGCATTATATACCAATGACAGCTTCTAGTAGTCTTCAAAGGGAGCTCTCCATACAAGGTGCTGTAGTACAGGTAGTCCTCCACCTACAACCATGGTGGAGCCTGCTCATTAGGATCACAATGTAGGAGATGACCAGGCTGAGCCCGAGGGAGTGGGTCAAGTGCGTCACCAGTCACAAGTCCCTTCACATGCACAGGAGATCTAAGTTCAGCCTACCTTGAATTCTATTGACTCTGATCTACCGCCAGTTTGCTTTGACCATTAGTAGTTCAGATTCCTGTAGAGTGTTAGCATGCAATAAACCTCTCTTCATTTGAATTGCCTTCTCTTCTGATTTCCTGAGCTTGACACACAAGTGGTGACAATAGTTAAGTGACACCAGATGGGTCCATAAAGGAGGCAGACCAGCAGTAAAAGGTTTTGCAAAGCCAGAAGAAACTCAGCAGGGGAAAAGAGCCTGCCTTCCATTGAGGACCTGTATACTGCACGAGTCAAAAAAAGGGCTGTGAAAATGTCTACAGACCCCTCACATCCTGGATATAAATTGTTTCAACTTCTACCCTCAAAACGATGTTATAGGGCACTGCACACCAGAACAACTAGACACAAGGACAGTTTTTTTCCCAAATGCCATCACTCTGCTAAACAACTAATTCCCACAACACTGTCAAACTATTTACTAAGACTGTATTACTATTATTCTTCTCATCCTTCCTATTCCCTATCTCCTCCTACTTATGACTGAACCTTGTTGCTTGTATTGATTGCTTATTAGTAACCTATGACTATCACTAAGTGTTGTATCTTTGATGAATTGATGAATGTATTTTTTTTCTTTTATGTACACTGAGAGCATAAGCACCAAAGACAGATTCTTTGTGTGTCCAATCACACTTGGGAAAGAAAGAGAGACAGAGAGAGAGAGAAGAAAGGAAGGAAGGAAGGAAGGAAGGAAGGAAAAGAAAGAAAGAGAAAGAAAAGAAAGAAAGAAAGAAAGAAAGAAAGAAAGAAAGAAAGAAAGAAAGAAAGAAGAAAGCAAGCAAGCAAGCAAGCTAGATTAGGGCCCAGGACTGTGTTGCAATGCCGGAGAGGCTTCCAAACAAGCTTTCATGCTTGACTGATGATGCCAAGCTTGTGGGGTGGGTCTCTACCCCAATCAGCTGGCCATTGGGAGACTCCCCTGGCTCTTGCTAGCCTTTGGGGAAGCCAGCTGCCTGCATGGAAAGAGGGTGACAAATTCTGTTAAGTTACTTGCCTTGATGAGGGATACCAGGCTGAAGAGTACAGTAGAGGAAAGGAAGCCAACAAACTAAGGAAATCTCTTTGCATGCTGTTTGCAGTCGAGAAGCTGAAGAAAAAGTTCAGACGAAAAGCAAAAGTGGCCACAGCACAAATGTTCACCAAATGCAGAAGCTGAGCCCTAAAGGCAGCCAGGCAGGCAACAAAAAGGTTTCTAAGCTACTTTGTTTTTAAGAGCTGAACTTTGGGGAGGGGGTGTTTTCTGTCGTAACTTTGAACAACCATTAAATGATCTGTCATATCTTGAGGAGTATCTGTAATCTACATGAGAGGTAACAGGTATGAGCCTACAGTGCTTGGTTTTATTTTCTAGGTAAGTGCACAGATACATTCTCACAGCTTATACTGAATTGTTCCCAAATATCACCACACGTAAAGAAGGGTGTGTGATATTATGTATAATAAGCATGTCTCAGAGATACTGCGGGTTCAGTTTCTGACCAGAGCAATAAAGTGACTATCGCAATAAAGCAAGTTACACAATTTTGTGTGTTTCCCAATGCATATAAAATTATGTTTATACTATAGTCCATTAAGCATGCAATAGCATTATGTCTAAAAAAAACCCCAACATGCATACCTTAATTTTAAAAAACATTTTATTACTAAAAAAAATGCCAATCATCATCTGAGCCTTCAATGAATTATAATCTTTTGCTGGTGTAGGGTCCTGTAAAAAAATGAAATATCTGAGAAGTGTATTAAAGCAAAGTGCCATAAAACAAGGTTATGTCTATCGCTCTAATTGTCTATTGTGGTTTTATTCATTAAATTCACACATTTTACTGGGGACATTATTTTCCCTATTTTATTGCCAAATAACATAAGGCAATGAAAATGAAAAGGGGAGGTTTTAATCAAGGGAATGGAAGTAGCAGGAACATTTGGCAGAAAATGATTGTGTAAGAAAGTTTTTATGGGAAAGATGAACCTGAAATTTTTCTTTAAATTATGACAACAGAGTTATGATGTTCATAACTTTTGACTTTATCACTGGAAAGTATGTTAACTTCATTTCTTTATTTAATCCAACTGAACAAGTCCCAAACCATTATGGGTGCAATTTAAAAGTTATTTTATGTTATCTTGGCACTGAGATTTGGTTATTTATTTATTTATTTATTTATTTTAAAGACTTGTATTCTACCCAGACTATAACTGAATAATTTAGTCAATACCATATTTGCAGTATTAAAGACTACAGGTCATATTTAAAAGAATTCAGAATAGAAGTGTAACATTGACTTTTATTCATATCCTAAACATGTTTTGGAATAATCATAATCTAGAAACTGCAGATAAAATTGTTTTTTCAATTCATAGACTAATAGGAATATTAGTACTGTAGTTATGCTAATTTCCAATCAAGTTTTTTAAACACTCAAATTATTGCAAGAGGAATTGGGTTATCTAAGATTAAGGGACTGTAATATATCCAATCAAAACAACTTTTGATTTCAGAGGTTAATCCAATTGCATTAGCAGGATCTAAAACTCCTGACTACTGTAAGCACTGAAATGTGTTCAGGATTATTCCAAATTAAAAAGTATTGTTAAAATGGACATGATATTTGCAAGAATTTTGGAATAAAAAAATTGGAATTCTTCATAATAACAAACAGGGATTAAAGTCTTGACTAATGTATGTTTCCTGTTATCTTAAGATGACATTAAATAAAAAAACATTTTCTCATATTTATTGGACAATTCAGATGATGTTTTAAAAGGACTCACTTATACTGGAAGTAGAAATGGGGGTGGGGGGATTCTTGTGCATATTCTATGGACTTGCCACACCATGGTCCCATTTTGGTTTCATAGCCATAAGTTCCTTAATATTTTGCAAAGAGTAATATATTTTAAGATGTGAATGTGATAGACAACTATGGATCTATCAAGCATGAGGTATAGAGAAAATGATAATAATAACAGAACAGAATAACAGAATGTTCACTTGATAATAACAGAATTGGGAGGGACATTGGAGGTCTTCTAGTCCAACCCCCTGCTCAAGCAGGAGACCTATATCATTTAAAGACATTTCAGATTTTACTGTTTTATAATGGAAAGACACTGCTATAATCTTGGATTGATATGTATTCATGCCGTGCTTGCAAACTGGCTTTTTATGGATGTAATGGAAAGACTGATCAATACTACTGAATTTGACCAAGGTTTAATGCAGTGATTAAACATCTAGAAGCTGTTTTTATATGTATATATACAGTATATATATTGTCCTGTAACCTTTTCTTTCCCCCCCCCCTGTAATAGTATTTTCAGTAAAACATAATGTTGGAAAGAAATCATGAAAATCATGAATAATCCATCAGCAGGATAAGTCTCCCCAAATTGAACACAGCAGGATCAAATTTGGTGTGATGTGAAAGCCAGCAAAAGAAATAGCAAGGTCAAAATTGACCCCAGATCTGGCTGAAAGTGCACAGGAAAAGATTCCTGGAGGAAAATATACCCCTCTACATCCCTAAGGGGGAAGCAGTTTGGTACTAGCTTGGTATGGGATTTTTTAAAGATTTTTTTTTTATCCTGCCTTTATTATTTTTATAAATAACTCAATGCGGCAATCCTACCTAACTCCTCACAGTCTCCTGGTTTCTGGTGGTGCCTTAACCACTAGAGCAGACCGGCGCAGTTTATTATATTGCTAACACAGAGGTGTCAAACTCAATTTCATTGAGGGCCGCATCAGGGTTTTGTTTCACCTCGGGTGGCCAGGGGTGTGTGGCCAGCTCAACATCACTCATTGAGGTTCTGTTTTTGGTCGCGCCAGCCTCCTGTAGCCCTCTGCCAATGAAAATGGAGCCCGGGAGGGCCGCACACGGCCCTCCCGAGCTCCATTTTCACTGGCAGAGGGCTGCAGGAGGCCGTCATGGCCAAAAACAGAGCCCAGGTGGGCCGCACGTAGATTCCCCAAGTTCCATTTTCACTGGCAGAGGGTTGCAGGAGGCCATCACGGCCAAAAATGAAGCCCGGGAGGACTAGAGATGTAAAATTTCCGGAAATTTTGAAGCTCGGAAAAAAACCCGGTTTTTTTCCGTTTTGGGGGGGGGACAGAAATTTTTGGAAAAATTGAAAAAAATGCTACATTAGCACTTTTTTGTCTTTTTAAGATTGAAAGTCATTCTGTTACTTTAGGAACATAAAATATGACCATGGACAATTTGACTTGGCATAAAATTATCACAACTAGCATATTAAAAATATACTGATGGGGGAAGTGTTAAGAAGAGAGTGGGACTAAGTTTCAGTGGACATTTAATCAGAATCATTGCTTGTCCTCAGTGCACAGAAATTAGAATAATCTGATATCATACATTTTTTTTAGAAATGATTTGGAAAATATTTGAACACCCTGTCTTAAAATATTTTATTCATCATGTTAAAATAAAATATTCCACAATGTTTTTTTTTTCTTTTTTCAATTTTTCCAATTTTTTGGAAAAAAACAAAAAAGCCTTCAGGAAAAAAACGGTTTTTTTCCAAATTTTTCCGGTTTTTTTCCAGGCCTTCACATCTCTAGGGAGGACCGCACGTCGCACTCCCGAACTCCGTTTCCACTGGCAGAGGCACCATGGGCCGGTCCTTCGCTGTTTCTAGGGCGGGCCCGCGTGCCAGATCTAAGCACCCTGAGGGGCTGGATCCAGCCTTGAGTTTGACACCCCTGTGCTAACAGCTCAGTCCTACTCCCAGTTTTCCTCCATAGTCATATGATCCACAGTGAAGTGGCAACACATTTGCACCCTGATTAAATGTGCATTAGAGGCAAGCCATGCGCAGAGAGGGGCAGCATATACGTTTAATAAGTAAATCTTCCTCTTTCCTTCCTTCTCTCACACACATTCACACAGAGAGAAGCAATACATTACTTTGTTACATAGAGAATCTGGTGCTGGTGTTGGATGCCAGTTCCTCTGACTTAACAAAAAAAGGGGGGGCGGGATTGGACCATTTCCTGGAGGTCATGGGGATCAATGGTTATTAGCTTTAATGCCATCTGACATTCATTGTGCAATTGGTTGGCCCCCACTGGACTAGATAGGCCACAGCTCCGAGGCAATGCTTATGTTCGTATGTTTAAAAAAATACAGATGCCTCCGATGTCCACTGTGGTAAAGGATTTGGAAATAATCCTAGAAGCCTATTCTGCATGCTTTCTCTGTTTTGTTATTCTTTCCACTTCCTTGGAATGTTGGAGAGAAATTACATTTGTTTATTATCTCTGTCTTTCTTTCTATCAGCAGGATAACTTTCCGAAAACCACAGAGTGAGAGGAATTAGATATGGCAGAAGATGACAACAAAAGAAATGTGGAGTGAAAATAAGACAGATCAAGTCATTGACTGCAGAGGAGGAAAAAAAAAATCCAGAATGTATTTCTATGGAAGAATTATCTATGAAGAATGTCAATGATCCTGGTCATCGTTGTCCCAAAGGTGCTTTTCCAAAAGGGAACTGGACTTCGGGTTTTTCCCTTGAAAATGTTTCGCTTCTCATCCAAGAAGCTTCCTTAGTTCATTCTTCAGAACCAAAGAAGCTTCTTGGAGGAGAAGCGAAACAGTTTCAAGGGAAAAAACCCAAGTCCAGTTGCCTTTTGGAAAAGCACCTTTGGGACATTTCTATGGGAGACACAGTTGAGCAGCAGCTGGGAATGTTGCTGACTCTTCCATTCTAAACTTTCTGGTCATCTGACTCCAAGTAATGCACGCATCTTTGGCATTTGTAATGTGTGCATACATAAACACCTATGCAACGCAAGCCAAATATACAGTACACACTAATATATGCCATATTTATTTCATATTTATTCATTGCACAAAATTTTAAAAAATGATACTTCCTATGGTAACTGCTGGTAAAGGCACATTTCAGCTACATTGTTTTCTGTTTGTTTTGGTTCTGAATTTTTTACCTTTATTTCCATATATTAAAGCTTTTTTAAAAAAAAATCATGTATTGGTATATTTTTTTATTTAAGGGGCTAATTAAAAATTAAACAAATGGAAAGAATCTCTATATCAGCTATTCAATGAAGAGAGAAGAATGCTAGCAGGGAATGATAAAAAGGAAGAATTACTGAACTCTTATTTTTACTTTGCTCCAACAAAAAGGTACATTTCACCTAAACAACCATAAAGGCAAGATGAACCAGTTCTAAAGCCGGAGGTTAACAGAACCATGCTCAGGTCTTAACTGAGTTAATTTAAATCTCTCCAGAGCTAGATAAAGAAGGAGCATTTTCATGATCCCAACAACCTTCTAAGTATTATATTTGAAAAATGCAGGGGAACTGGTAATGCCAGGTGATTGGAAGAAGAAAACACTGTATCAATATCTTCAAAAGGAGGTAGAAAGGAAAATTTGGAGAAAAACGATACTCTTCATCTGATATCAATACCTGAGAAGTCTGTAAAGTTAGACCATAAAAATATTTGTATAAGCATCTTGAAAGCAGCCTGTTAACTGTCTGTAATCAGCATGGATTTATCAAGATTAGATCTTGACAAACTAGCCTGATTTCAGCTTTTTTGAATGGGTAACTTCTAGGGGAATGTTGACTACATGAAATAAATCTGATGTCATCGAAGTGTCAGATATCTCATAGTATTCTGATAGTCAAGCTCTTTAGTTGTTATTTAGAAATATTCAAAAATGTTCATCAATATTGCTCATCGAACTGGAATGAGGTATTAAGTGGGGTGCAACAACTGGCACCCTACTTAATATTTGTCACCATTTTTATTAGGTTGAGGTAGAAGGAATACTTATCAAATATAGAGGGAATAAGTAATATCTTGGAAGATACACATAACGTTCAAATAGATCTTGACAGGGAAATGGCAGAAAATTACAGATGGCAACTTAACAGACATGCGAAGTTCTTCACTAAAGAAATAGAATTCAGTGGGGAAGTATAGAATGGGGATGTATGATTTGGTAGAAGTAGTTGTAAAAAGGATTTTGGATTAGTAGCTAACTGCAGGCCGAATGTAACTCAGCATTGTGAGATAACTGCAGAATGGAGAAATGCAATTTTGGCATGATTCAACAGATTCAATGTGGTTTCCAAATCATGGGAAGCAATATCCCACCCAAGCTCAGCATTGTGGCAGTTCATGGCACTGTAGCTTAAGGATCTAGCCAAAGTGGAATAGCTTCGGAGAAGGGCAGTAAAGATGATTAGAAGAGTAAGTAGTAAAGAAATTTACTACTTAAAGAATTTACTAGGGAGATTAGACATTAAGATCTATGAAGAAAGATTTTAAGACTCAAAGAATCCTATGAAGAAGGAGTTGAATATATTTAGCATTGAGAAGCGCAGAGTTAGAGGCAAGGTAGAAAAAGCACTTTTGAAATACCTGAAAGGGTATCATGCAGAAGAAAGTCAAGGCCTGTAATCCATTGTTTCATAAAGAAGAAGAACATGCAATGAGGGACATTTGTTATAAGAAAGCAGATTCCAGTTGAATGTTAGAAAATAATGACCTAATAATAAAACCATTTGAATTGCCAATCACCCAGAAAAACAATGGCTTCCTCTTCACTAGATGTGTTCAAGTGGAAGCTAGACAGTTATTTGTTGAGAGTGTTTTAATTTGAATTTCTACTCTGAACAGGAATAACTGGCTCCTTACAACTGTATAACTGTATTTTGCTATGAGGTCATGCAGGCAGAAAAATTCAGTTCTGTAAGTTTTGCCCAAAATATGTGTACGACTACAGTATAAGCCTATTTACCTTTCATTCTATTGAGCACAATGGGGCTTATTTCTGGGTAAACATTAAAAACTATTAATTATTATAATACCATTCTACAGTATATGCCAACAAAAGAATATGCTTGCTCTGAGGATCTTACAGTTTGCATTTTAGCCCTGGGGAAGATCACAAAGAGCAAAGTAAAAAGGAGAAGATTAGAGGCAAAGACTTATTTAGCCATACTTACTGAATACTGCATTGTATCCATGGGGATTAGGGACATTTAAAAAACCTTTTAAAGAAAAATAAGAAACACTGGCATGCCTTGTATGGGACACTTGATTGATCATCTACAGTGACTTTACTTTCCACAAGTGTCGGTCAGCAGTTCCTGACGTGTTCCTAACCTTACTTATGGTTTCTCCGACATCTACGTAACTTGGCTATTATTAGCAATCTTAAACCTAAATGTTTTCCAGAATCGTGGATTTTTGTCTGCTGCCTCCAAAACTGAACCACTGGGTAGTTTGAGGTGACTTTCTTTCCCTCTGACTTACTAGGCCCATGGCAACGGATAAAGCTGTCCTAGAAATAATGTTAGATTGAAGGAAGAAAAGAAGTTCTTCGAAAATCTCAAGCTATTCGATTGCACATTTGTTATGAAGGACAACCAGGAAGTGCAAGGCTGTTGTCAGCCAGATTCGCAGCACGTGGACGATAGAGAACAGCTTGTACCTCAGACACATGAATACAATTCCAAACAGCAATTCAAATAAGTCCAAAAGTAGCAAAGGCGGAGGAAGTTATGCTTGTTACAAAAGGAACAATTTATTTGGGAAAACAACAACTGCTCTCAAATTGAGGAGAATTAGGCCTATATTACTGTTCTCCTTTTTCCTTGAATTACCATAAAACTTTTAAACGGAAGAATGAATTTTTATTATTGGGAACTAGTTTTCTTCAGTTTGATGCTCTCTTGATTTTCAGTTAAGTAGGGCAATGGTCACTCTAGTTGAGAATTATGAAATATTCAATCTATTAACATATATAGGGTATCACCTTCCCAAGGCTGGTAAAAAGTTGATTTTGTAGAAGTTCAAAAGAGCTAGTATCTGATTTCTGTCTGAAACATTACTTCAGTCAGAGTTCTATAATAACCAAAAACAGGCAACCTACTGCCATGAGATCCAGTGACTCCTCACATCAGAGGTGGGTTCAGACCGGTTCAGACCGGTTCTCCTGAACTGGTAGCGACCCGCTGGTGATATCACAATGACGTCACTGATCCAGTTCGGTTGGTACCGGTCCGTGGGCGCCGCCATCTTTTTTTGAATTTTTTTTGAAAAAAAAAATTTTTTTATTTTTTTTTTTATTTTTTTCTTCTGTGCATGCGCAGAAGCCGAGTTTCCGGCACTGTGCATGCATCGCCATCTTGTTTTTGGAGTTTTTTTTATTTTTTTTATTTTTTATTTAATTTTTTTGGACTGCGCGCGCGCGCGCCCACGAGGCACGGCCACGCAGTGCGGGAGGAAGCAAACCGGCAGCGAGGTAAGTTAGAACCCACCCCTGCCTCACATACCTCCTTTGATGTTTATTAGGATTGTCCCTAGTTAATCATTTCTAAAAGGCTTTTTAAAAGAGTCTTTTAATAAAATGTGAAATAGGAAGCTGATAGGCTGCAAAGTCAAGTACCAGCTTACATCAACCTAGAGCATCGTATTTTTGTAGCAATGCCTTTGGTTGTACTGAGATAGATGGATCCAGTGTGGGATACTAGTTTGCCTTTAGGTAAGAGTGTTGTGTGATTGACCATGCCTATCGTAGCAGTCTTTGGGTAAGCTCTTTTTCTCAAAATTCCTGTTATGCCCCCTCTTTGCACCTGGAAAAATCTGACCCAGATTTGACAGGACACATCAAGAATGAAAGTAATCAGTTTTTCCTTTGCACAAATGGCTATCATCCATATCTACCTACCTACCTACCTACCTACCTACCTACCTACCTATCTACCTACCTATCTAATATTCTAATTTATTTACCTACCTACCTATCATCTCTCTTTCTCTCCCTCCCTCCCCCCTCTCATTTATCTTCTTTTTAATT
Source organism: Thermophis baileyi (assembly GCA_003457575.1). Lineage (NCBI taxonomy): Eukaryota > Metazoa > Chordata > Lepidosauria > Squamata > Dipsadidae > Thermophis > Thermophis baileyi. Next base: position 1,444,302 of record QLTV01004256.1, on the reverse strand, counting down.
GCTCTTCTTTTTAATTATTACCAGCATACAATTGTTATGGGGCGCAATTGTTGCTTTTTTTTGTTTTTTACATTGTGAATAGCTGAGAATCTATGTATGACTGTGGCAAGGTATAGATGAGATTGATCAATCAATACTTGATTGGAGAGCATTCTTGCTTCATTGGATCTCTGCTAATAAGTATGAGTCCAATGATCGTCAGATTATCAGGAAGTATATGAGACAATCAGTGGAATCAAGCCTACAAAACAAGCATTGAATTTATAGTATAAGGAAAGCATTACTTATGTTTCAGTCCCTTCTCATTCCAAGATCTTCTTTAACAAAACACCTGTGCACTTTTAAAATTTTATTCCCAAAGCTTTTCCATTTTGCACCTTGCAATAAATGAAATTTTCATTCAGAATCTATTTATTTATTTATTTATTTATTTATTATATTTGTATGCCGCCCAACTCCCAAAGGACTCTGGGCGGCTTAACAACAGCAAATAAACATTAAAAACATCATAGAAAAGAAAACATTATAAAACATCATAAACAATTATAAAACAGTAAAACATTAAACATTAAAACAATTTAAAACTCATGCATATCGCATCATGGCCGGATTTCGAAGATTACAACCTCTTACTTTGAAATATTAAATATGAGTCCCATGATATTCTTTAAAAAAAAATTTAAAGCTAATCTGAAAAATTGATCTTTTTTCTCTAAAAGTAAATGTAAAGATTAGCAGGTCTACCCAAGCAAACACTCAATAAGAAGGGATATTAGAGGGTGATAAGAATTAAGGTATGTTTCATTACTCTAGTTATAACATGATTTATCCATACATTAGAATCACAAATCTATAGAACTGAAAAGAAATTGAAAATGATCTAATCAAAATTTTTATTGACAGCAGAATCTACGTTCCTGAGATGAACATCCATCTTCTGCTTAAATGTTTAAACATTTCAAGATATTCTACTGATAAACAATTGTTATAATTCAGAAGGAGGGTTTTTTAAATATACAACTAAAATCTGCTTTGTATGCCCCTGCTATGCAAACTGCACTAATTGCCAATATGTTTCTGGATGCAATTCAAGATGCTGGTTATCATATATAAAGACCTACATAGCCCGGGGCATGATTATCTGATGGACTGCCTACCTCCCATAGTGTCTGCCCAAACATTAACAGCCACAAGTGGGTGTGTCCAAGGTCCCTATATGAAGCAGTGTCATCCTGTGAGATGCAGGACACCTTCTCTGATGAAGTGCCTGCCCTCTGGAATGAAGTCTGTCCTGATGATTCCCATTGTTAATGTATTCTAGAAGGTCTTAAAGACTTGGCCACTGTCCCAGCCTTTGGGGTAAGGTGGATGGAACTCCTTGTTAGCTAAGTCTGTTATATGTTGATGAGTTTTGATGTTGGTGGTCCAGATTTGCCACTTTGTTTATTTCCCTTTTTATATTTTTACCTTATACATATATGTATGTATGTATGTATATGTATATGTATACATGTATACATACATACGTATGTATATATATGTGAAGTTTCCGAAAGACGCTCTACTTAATTCAGGAGCCATAAGACAAAGTCCAAAAGAAATACAAAGATTTATTAAAAGCGACATCTCGGCAATACTCCGTTGCAGCCAGAACTGAGTTCATGCAGGCTGCACGTCGTCATGACCCTATTTCCGCCCTTCTCATTGGCCATGACATAAATCATATTCTCCAATTAATCACGTTGGCGGAGATAGATAGATAGATAGATAGATAGATAGATAGATAGATAGATAGATAGATAGATAGATAGATAGATAGATAGATAGATAGATAGATAGATATAGATATAGATATAGATATAGATATAGATATAGATATAGATATAGATA
>QLTV01004256.1:1392147-1404316 GCA_003457575.1 Thermophis baileyi | reverse complement strand
AAGGAAGGAAGGAAGGAAGGAAGGAAGGAAGGAAGGAAGGAAGGAAGACAGAAAGAAAGAAAAAGAAAGAAAGAAAGAAAGAAAGAAAGAAAGAAAGAAAGAAAGAAAGAAAGAAAGAAAGAAAGAAAGAAAGAAGAAAGAAAGAAAGAAAGAAAGAAAGACTTATGACCACAATTGAGCCCAAAATTTTGGTTGCTAAGCAAGAGCGTTGTTAAGTGAGTTTCACCACATTTTACAAGTTCGCCACGCCCACCTGACCACCAAGCCACGCCCACCTGAAGGGGGTGGGGTGGGTGGCACTGAGGATGAGTTTGTAGCACCAAGGGGGCGGTGGGCTGAAAAAGTTTGGGAACCACTGCTATACATCCTTAGTTGTTTGTCTATGTTCCTTGCTGTTTGGTCTCTTGTCTGTTACATGGTACTGCTGCTTCTATACAAAAATAATAAAATAGTTGTATCTGATTTTGAAAACCATGCTATGAGGGTTGCAAGACCTATTCTCTACTTCTACATTAAATGTCAATGCTTTATAAAAGGTTAGAAATTAGAAGCAGAAAGATAAAAATGTGACTTGGGTTGATGCATCTTTGATATCTAGTTGCTCTTTGAAAATGCGATTGATTTCTCAAAATATGTCTCCTGTCATCATTTTGCTAAACATCAGATAAATGCACAAATGGATTTTTGTATGTTTATACATGCAGAGGGTCAAGTGATTCACAGGGTCAAGTGATTTCTCTCCCTGAAGATTTTTGAATTCACATTGGGATAAACCCTGTTAGAATCTTGAGATCCACCCTGAGGGCAAAATATGTCACAAGATGCATTTAGATTCATGTGTACCATGGCCTTTATTTTCTCTGCCAAAGCAGAGGCTACAGTATTTAAAGAGACAATCATTCAGCAATGTTTTGTGCCATATGCTATACACTGTCAGGTCATTATGAGTTGTCATGGAAGAGCAGGATATTTTTGCATTGTTTTTCTCCGTTTAACTCAATGGGACAGAAATTTCTTGCACCAGCTTTCTCAAACCTGGCGCCTTCCTTATATGTGGGGATTATACCGGTAGTAAGACTTTCCAGCCACTGCAGTCCCCCCATAAATAAAGGATATCCAACGGGAGAAGATTGCCTGTTTTACTATTTTATTTTTCCTGGGGAAATTACAGAATATTACCCACTAGATTGTTCAGGGAATTGCACTGTATTTCATGATGACAGTGGTATATAATTTGTCCCACCACTGTAAAAGAATTGCTGTTGTAGCAATTATATCCCAAATTCTCTCAAGAAGGACTTAATCTCCAAGCATGAACAACTGTCTCTGAACCAAACTACATAAGATACAGATGACTTTGAATTCTGGACTTGTTTGGGAGGTTATTTTAAACCCACAAGAGAAAGAAGTTAATTTTCATTTAGATACCTAGCATAGAATTTCCCAAAACTGATAGAAAGCAAATCAGGCTATAGGGTTTTCCATATTCCCCTTCATATATAGAGAAAGTATTATTAGCCTCCACTCAACTCATTCCAAGATTAAACCAAGATTATCTATTTCAGTAAACAAAGCTGCTAATAAAGAGACCCACCAATCTAGGTTTTGGTTAGGAAGATTGATGGGTATATTATCCTGGCCAGAAATCTTTCCAGATTTTACTTTATTTTAAAAATAACTTCACAATCTCTTCCTTAGACACTGGTTCTCACTGTACAAGCTGCTTTGATCTGATGTTACTTGCTATATTCTTAATAGGCTGTTTCTGCTCCATAGAAATAGATTTGAAATATCATGAATTTTCAGTGAAGATATTCAATGCCTTCTCTGAAGAACATGTATTCCAAGCAGTTACGCCAGGAAAGGAATGCAAAACAGGTAGTCCTCAACTTACAATTCATTTAGTGATTGTTCAAAGTTATAACAACACTGAAAAAAGTGACTTATGACCTTTTTTCACACAACTGTTGCAGCATCCCAATGGTCATGTGATCAAAATTCAGACACTTGGCAACTGACTCACATTTATGACTGTTGCAGTGTCCTGGGGTCATATGATTACATTTTGCGACTTCCTGACAAGCAAAGTCAATGGGGGAGCCAGATTCATTTAACAACCGTGTTACTAATTTAACAACTGCAGTGATTCACTATTTATTTATTTATTATTTAGTGTATGGCAAATACATGGGCTTATAGTAGTTCAATTGAAAAAAATCAGACATTGGGCCGGTGTGGGCTCTTGATGGACATTCGGACACAATGTGATGGATATTTTGTCGAGGAGCACCACTGTCACACTGAGGGGTAGAGACAAGACCCCACTTGAACAGTGAGTCCTGGCAGACACCATGTTGGTGTGTGTTGATGTCAAAGTTGTTAGACAGCTGTTAGTGATTCACTAAACAACTGTGACAAGAAAGTAAAATGGGGCAAAATTTACTTAACAAATGTTTTGCTTAGCAACAAAAATGTTGGGCTCAATTGTGGTCGTAACTCAAGGACTACCTGAAGATGTATGCAAGGAAAATATGTGGGCATCTATCTATCTTAAAGGCACCCAGAACTGGGAAAAACCAGTATTCTCTTCTGTTGAAATTGGTAAGCAGAAAATATGTAATTTTTACTGAATTCCACTAGTGCCAACCTGTTACATGGAAAATTGCAAAAGCCCTATGATACCTTAAAACATTTACTGCAGATATACAGGTAGTCCTCGACTTACATCCACAATTGAGCCTAACATTTCTGTTGCTAAGTGAGACATTTGTTAAGTGAGTTTTGCCCCATTTAACAACTTTTCCTGCTTAAGTGAATCACCGAAGTTGTTAAGTTAGTAATATGGTTGTTAAGTGAATCTGGCTTCCCCATTGACTTTGCTGGTCAGAAGGTCTCAAAAGGTGATCACATGACACCGGGACATTGCAATCGTCATAAATATGAGTCAACTGCCAAACGTCTGAATTTTGATCACATGACCATGGGGATGCTGCAATGGTCAGAAGTGTGAAAATCGGTCATCAGTTTTTTCAATCCCGTTGTAACTTCAAATGGTCACTAAATGAACTGTTGTAAATCAAGGGCTACTTGTAATCAGATTAGATTATTAAATGCAGACTGCAAGCCAGAGAAAGGTCTGTTGGGTAACAATCAAATATACCCGTAAATTGTATTTTCCACATATTTCCTGCTGCAGCATCCTCCTGTAAAGTATAAGCGTCTGTTTTCAAGGGCCAGGTCAAGACACAAAATCAAGACATTTTTAAAACCTAACAAGTTTATCTTTCTCAGACACCACAGACAGATATGGCGGGCAGTGAAAGAGAAGCATTACATCCACATCCCAGCTTCCTAAGTACTGTTTTTTGGAAGCTAAAATGCCTTTTTATTTTGCTCTGAGAAAGAAGAGAGAGAAAGAAGTCTGGAAAGACAATGCAGGAACCGCGCAGAAATGAGAGGACAATTAACCAGTGGAACAGCTTTGCCTTTAGAAGTTGGAGGTGCTTCATCACCGGAGGTTTTTAAAAGACCGGACAGCCGCCTATCTGAACTGGTATAGGGTCTCCTGCTTGAGCAGGGGTTGGACTAGAAGACCTCTCAGGTCCCTTCCAGCTCTAGTCTGATTGAGAGCGGGAATCCAGCCGGCCGGCTTCCACCCGCCTCACGCTGGAAACCAAACGTCAACGTCAGTCTTTAAACCACGCCCTCCAGAAGTGGCGGGGGGGGGAGGAGGAGAAAGGTGTGAGTGGGAGGAGGAAAAAGAACGTTAGAGCCACGTGACGCGGTCAAGCCAATGGAGAGGCGGCCAGCTAGCCCCGCCGTGAAGCAGGCAGGCTAAGAGGACTCTTGGCGGCGGCTACATTCTCTCCTCCTCTTTCTGCCAGCGCTCCCGGTAGTCGGAGCAGGGGGCGGGGGAGGAGAGAGACGAGTTCCGCGCGGGGTCTGAAGGAGGGAGCCAGCCAGCCAGCTAGCTAGCAAGCAAGTGCGGGAGGCGGGCGGGCGGGAAGGCTAGCCGGCTGGCTGGCTGGCCGGCCAGCCGGAGGAGTAGAAACAGCTGAAGGAGGGAGAAGGAGAGGGGAGGGAAAGAAGGCAGAGGCAACGGGGCCGGCACCACTGCCACCATCACACCTCCTCCTCCTCCTCAGCTACCGTCCTTCCCGGGAGGCTGCGACTCCTCGGCCTGGCGGGCCCCCAGACATCCAATCGGTCGGCCATGCCGAATAAAAACAAGAAGGAGAAGAGTCAGGTCAGGCCCGAGAGAGGCAGCGTCGGCCGCGGAGTAGTCCCAGGCAGGAGCAGGCCCTGGGGTGGAGGGCTGGGATGTTCTATTTAAACTGGTTGGGTGGAGGCAGACTGATGGGCCTGGAAAGCCCGAAGGGAGGGCTACAATGCTGGGGGGCGGGGGTGTATGTCCCGATTTATTGGGAATTGGCGAGGTTTGAAAAGGTTTGACACTCCCCTGCACATTAGTGGAAGGTATTACTTGGGAATGAGTCCTTACCACCTGTAGTACTTTATATGGCACTATTCATGTATGCATACACACACACGCGCGTATTTCTTGTGTAAACTCATCACCCGCATTTCAGACTTGGATGGAATGAGGCGGGGGGAGAAGCAAGAAGCACGTGTTTGTACTCTGCGGGAGAACAAGAGTCTCTTGCCTTTTGGAGCGGAAAAGACTTAGCACGGCATAAGCTCTAAATCTGACAGTCCTTTTAATCACAAGGCACTTTGCTGCAAGAAACTCAACACAGCTGCCCCGTTTTTGCAAGTGGTGGTTTGGGGTGGTTTCTGGATGCCATAAGTGTTCACTGATGAAAAAGGATGGGCTTATTTTGTAAAGTGACTTAAACTGTAGATGCTTAGATTGGGTGGGGTGGGGTGAGTTCTTGCAACAGACTGGCAAACTGGTGTGGAAAGCACTAACAGAGGTTGATGTAGGGAAATCAGTCTTGTTATAATAAACTCACTTCAAGATTCACTTGTTATTTTTCTGTCTTTCATTTTGACGTGTTTATGAAAGTGTCATTGAGCAAGTATTAAGATTTAAGGTACTGTTTTCCTACTGGAATAGTGTGCAGGCATCATTTTATCTAGGCAATGGCGCAATCCTATGCTTGTGTACTTTGGAATAAACTTTATTGCTCAGTGAGTCTCATTAATTCAAATATGCATACCAACAGGCTGTATATGTATTAAAGCTGTATACTTTGCTAACTGGCAAATAGAGATCTGGTATCTTATTGTTTATTATTGAGTGAAACAGGAAGGTTCTCTTCTTGTTAATTAATCCTATATTGTTTTATTCTATGGTAGCATCTCCATATATGCTCATAAATGCAAATGTTTATTACATGTATTTTATTACTTTTATTAGAGTACTTTATATACACCAGGGCCTTAATTGGTTTGCTACAATTCTATTTGCCCTTATAAATCTCAAGAATAAATATCTAGGGAAATTTGTCTATTGGCTGAGGGCCTAGGTTCTTGTTGGCACTTGCATTCTGAAGTGTTTTAAACACACATATATGAGTACATCTCATCATTTGGCATAACTTTTTATGGAAGCACATGGAAGCTCCTTGGTAGGATACTTGAACTCATGTGACCTCTCCATATTACAAATTTAATTAGGCCTTACAGAGAGAACTTACAGAGAACTAGTCTACTGCCTTTGCTTTTTTAAAACTATTTCATGTTTTCTGTCAATGAACAGTGGTTTCAAAATTCTACTGCTTGTTTGAAAGTAAATGCAGGCCACATATTCTGTTTGATGTAATGCCCATTTTTTAAAGTTTACTAAATAATGACTTTCTAAACAAAATTATATTCTGTGTGCGCTTGAAATTTTCTTATCTCTGTCAATTTTAGGAACCTCCAAAAGTAGGCAAAAGTGGCAAAAGCAGCAAAGATGTACAAGATAATCTGGATATTGAGGTGAGTTTTTAAATACTGGAAAAGTATGCTATGTTCTATAAGATTTGAAAGATTTAGAAGTCCCTTGTTTTGTGGCATCTCAATCTGAATTTTCTGAGTAACTTTAAACCATTTCTCGCATTTCCATAATCTTAACATATGGATTCTAGGAATGATTATATTGGCTTACTTAATTGAAAGAATTATTACAATAATATACTATAAGTGTTTTGTAAGTTTAAGAAAAATTACTGTATAAAAGCTAAGTTTATTATTGAGAATCTGGAGTCTCACCATATTTCAGTAGAACTGCTAGAGTATGAGTTAGTTCACCTGTTCATATTCTACATTGTTTATAAGCTTGCAAATTGCAGTAACAAATATTTCTTAATTAAATTAAAATTCTACCAAACGAATCTTTTAGTATAAATCTGATTGATTTAAAAACTAATATCCTGTTTTAACTAGTCAGTAATTGTCTTACCTGTTTTGTGTTTCTTATATAATGTAGAAACTATTCCTATGACCCTAGGGTTTTTCTATTCCAAATACACAAATGTGCTTGTTAATATTAAGAGTAATGATGTTACGAAAAGAATCGGGAAGATATTTCTGTAACTGATAAAACATTTAATAGCTTGTCATATTTCATTAAGCAGGGATCCCTTTACTAAAAAGTAAACTATAATCATTCTGAAAGTTACCCAATGTTAAGAAATGGTCAGTAATTCTAAAAGTTCCCTCAGACCTAGCACCTCCTTAACAAGAGATGAACCTCCCACATTCTGCTTGTAACACCACTGCAAAAAGGGTTCTATCTAATTTTCAATAAAAAATTGCTAGTACTGTAGAGACAAATAAGGGTCCATTCAGCAGGGAATGGCAAATGCTGTGTCAGGAGAACATAATTCTTCATACCACCAGCCATGCCTTGGTTAGACTAACCTTAGTTGTGCCTTTTGGGGGGAAAGTGAAAGTTTTATGATAGATGCTAATGTTCATAAGATATGCTATGAGAGTTTGGAGAGTTATTTTTAAGAAATACATTGAATTTGAAGTGGACATGGCATTATTTATTTAACTTAGATGCTGCTCATCTCCCTGCCCCGAGTGACTCTGGGCAGCTTACTGTAGCACAACGATTATGAATTAGATATTGAAATTAAGTAAGATGCTGTTACTTTATGAATCAAATAAAGTAATGATTCTCTGTTTTAAGATGAAAGTACATTTCCTTTAAGAAAAAATATTATAAATGGTAGAAATGTTTTGTATCTTGGATTCAAAACAAAGGATTTGGAGCAGCTGAAGATATGCATGCTGCACCTCTTGGCACCTTAGAAAAACAGTGTCTTTTCCTGGTTTCACCTGATAGCCATGCAATCCCATGAAAATCATATTTGAAGTAAGGAAGAGCCAGTACATTTTTTGGCGTCCTGTGTGTACAGTATTTTTCTGTAAGAACATAGCTACCATGTGACTTCAGGAAAAGATACATCATCTTTAAGGATGTGCTGACAGATATATTCATGCCCACCCCTATTCCAAAGCAGTTTTTCTGCTTCAGGTTCAAGTGCCATGCATACCTAGTAAGGATGAACACCGTATATAAGTTTCTTCTCAGTGTTTTCCTTTGTGAAGCTTTCTTGCATTAAACATCTCTGTGGGTTTGATATTATTTTCCCTGCTGTTCTACAAGTCATATAGAAAAACCACCTCTGTTGCTGGGGAGAGTAGAACTAAGGAGATAGAAGCATGCACAGAGATCTGATTGAATGTATATTTGGATTAGCTTCCATAGCCGCAATTCTTAAAACCACAGAATGGTTAAGAATTGTATGTCATTTAGTATTGCAGGGCATTGTACATGCTGAATTGTGAGAAGCTGATAAAGTTGATGGTTTAACATTCTAACACAAGCATTTTAAACATGGTACATATTTTATCTTTTGTAGAAGTACATTGTACATATGTACAGTAGTAGCCAAAATTGTGGAAACCTTTTGGGGAAAGTGTACAGTATTTTTGAGGTTTGATGGCTAATAACACCACTTTTCTTTGGAGTAGTACCATAAAATTATATATCAATGGAAAGATAATTTAATCAAGAATGTAATGCAATAACTTTTATGAAGGATTTGCTATTAGAATATCAGTTATAAAGAAGAAAAGTGAAACACGTAGAAAAAACGAGATATACAAAAATTATCACCATAGAAAAAACAGATTTTCTTCTGTCACATAGGCACAGTCTCTTAATTCTTCTATCATCACTTGCTGTTGTGCACCTTTTCCTGCCTTTACCAGTGTAGTTTTGTAGTGACTGAGTCTCCTTATACCTCTTCAAAAAATTAGAAATGCCACCTTTGGTTAAGTTTCCACCAATTTTTCTTCTAATTTCTTTATAACTGTAGCCTTGTTCACTTAATAATACTATTTTACATCGCTTTCTGGGCTACCAGTCAACTCTTTAGATCATTACTTTAATTTTATTACCTTTTACAAGCTCACTAAATGAAAGAACACAAAAAACCCCAACTTGATAGCGGTCACATAACACACTGACACATGTCCTCCTCTCAGCTTCAATACATGACATCAATAACTGTGGCTCATTGCCAAAGCAAGATGACACCTGATTGGCTCTCTAAACACTCATGCTTATTGGCTACAATCAGATGATGGAAAGCTACCTGATATCAACCTAAGCAAGTTGTGCTTCCTTTTTCTGGTTATTTGGCTATAACTTTTCATAGAATACAGATAATTGAACAAACTTTGTTGCATTACATTCTTGATTAAATTATCTTTCCATTGATACATAATGTATGGTACTACTTCAAAACAAAGTGGTGTTATTAGCCATCAAACCTCAAAAATACTTTCCCCAAAAGGTTTCCACAATTTTGGCCACTTCTATACATGAGAATACTAATGAGGAAGCTTGTTGCCCAGTTTGAAATAAAAGTTCTATGAAAATAGAGAACTTGTATATTCAAATGCAACTTATCTCTGGATATATATATAGAGAGAGACACCTTAAGAATCCTTTTCCAAGTAACAGATTTCTAGGATATACAGTGCAAACGTTTGACCAGTGAGTGCTGTTTATAATGGGTGAAGACTAATAGAATTAATTGAATGTATGCATAGATGTGCTTCAGACAGTAGAACTAAATGGGGTAATGATAGGAGAGCTTCTGCTGGATCCAACAAAGGGGCCATTTACTGTATTATTGTGTGAACCTTGTGATCAGTCAGAAGCATTTGGGAAGCAGCGGTGTACAAAATTCAGATACTCATTTTTCCTGAGCTCAAGAAAAGGCACAGCCCTGAAGTTGTCAACAGGTATAGCAAAGGTACCTGCATTGAATCCAAAATTCTTGCCTGCTTAATATCTAAATGCCACACATTTCTAACTGCAAGCAATATTTTATAGTTGTTCACTAGAAGCTATAATTATAGATACATTAGGATGTAGTATATAAGAATTGTTATTACCAGCAGTGTCATTAATTTGTTCAGCCTTTAAAAAAAAAAACCATGTAATTCAGGGGTCCTCAAAAATTCTAGGGAGGAGTCACAAGCAATGTAGAATAGGGTTGCTTTTTTAAACTCATCAAGCTCATACAGACTCACTTTCACTAGGCAACCCTGGTGCACACTTACATAGGTAGAGCGGAGAACGGGCATATGTAGAGGGAGAGCAAAAAAGTAAAAGATGATAGTTTCGGTTACAAAAAGGTGGGGCTTTGCTCATTTACTCTTAGACACAATGTAGTCTTTTGAACACTCTCCATAGATGCCATTGGTAGAGAGCAGAGTCTTGAGCAGGTTTTGATAGCAATCAAGTTTGCCTGTGCAAGGCTGGTGCAAACAAAGTAGGATCTTGGTAAAATCAATTGCTGCTGTGCCTGGCCAAACCTGCAGTGGACTTGCACAGGCAAAGCAAGGAGCAAAACCTGGAGCAACTTTTTATATATTGCTATGTATCCCGTCTACCCATCTCTAAAGACGAACTCACCAGTCATAGCAGCTTTATTATTTATTAATCTATCAATCCAGGGGATTACAAATTCTTACAGCATATACTGGTAAATTATAATGCCTGAAAATGTAAATACATGTTGTCTTTCTAAGACACCACATAAGCCTTTGTGTGGCAATAGGAGTTGAGTTGTTCCATGATCCATTTTACCTTGCCTCCAGTGCTGCCAGCAACACCTCTCCCCAGTCTCTATTTTATATAAAAAGTGTCCCTTGACTCCTTGTGACTATATGGATACAATATTTATATATATTGTTTTTCATAGATTAGTATGAAAAGAGAGTTTGATTGGCAACTCCCTGGGATCCCTTTTTCTGATTTCCCCATCGTTTAGATCTCTGGGATCTCCTCTGGGTATTCCATTCAATTACTAACCAGGGCTGACCCTGCTTAGTTTCTTCAGAATCAGCCTAAAAGTAACCGGGTGCTATGATATGCTGTAATTCTGCCTTGTTTAATTTTGTCTAATTTTTGTAAATGCAATCTGAAACCTTTCTGTCTGAAAATGTACTAGCATGTGTTATTTTTTTTTCAAATGTTAGTGAAAAATGCCAGATTGTAAAGTCTAAAGATTGTCTGCAATTCAAAGGACAGAAAGAACAAATAATAGTAACTTACACGTATTTTATTTATATCTATATAAATGATCACTCTGTTTCAATTTTCGTATCACTTTCTAAAAATGTTTGTGCACTAGTGAAAGAAACTATTTCAGACATCATGCACAGTTATATAAACATTAAAATGTGAGGTTTCTAAGACCAAAACAGAAGTAGATTTAATAGTCAAACTTGCAACTCAATTTGGGTGGCGGGGCAGGGGTTGGAACTACATATGATGAGGTGTAATCCTGATAGCAGTAAACCTGGTATCATCTTCATTTTCTCAACAGTATCTAATAAAAAAAAATACAAGGCATCATATCTGATGGTTTCTAATACTTAGTCAGCAGTAATTAAGTAAAGCTGAATTGGAGTAAAAATACATAATAATACACTATATATTTTGTCAGATGAGATACAGGACTGCAATTTTTGATAGCAGTTGAGCAGCTACCTCTGTCCTGGTTTCAGGAAAATTTCTGCATGCTTCATGAAATGAGGATTGTCATCACATTGTTTTTTGCATACTCAGATATCTAAAGCCAAATCTTCCTGTTATAATGGATACTGTTTTATTTTATTTAACATGGTAGTCTCTTAAAACTAGTATATTTTTGGGGAGATTTGACAAACTGTTAGAAATATAGAATGGTTAATTCTCCATAGTGGGTGGAGCCATCATTCAGGATGGGTTGGCCTCTGCCCATCAGCCAATGAGGACCGAGTCTGTTTTTTCCTTAAGCCGGGATACTTCTTGTGCCCTCCCAGCTTAGACTCGGTCCTCAGCGAGGACGATCGTGGCAAGTCTAGCTCCCATCCTGAATTTTGGTTTTTTCTATTGGATAGACTGATCTACTGCCTTTTCAAGGTCTACGGTTTGTGAGTCTTGCTTCTCCCTTCGTTATCGGGAGGTTCAGATCTGCGTCTCCTTTGGCGGTGGTGGCTTCGGCTCCAGCTGGCCTTCGGGCCCGGAGTCAGGACATTGCGCTTGGTTACGCGGAGGGGGGTATCTCTACCCTTCCGCCCACCCCACGATCGGAACAGGATTTCCACCCGTGCCTGTCCAGATCTGATTAAAGGCTCCACGGCACTTCGGAACGGAGCTAGGCAACAGAGCGGTCATCCTCTCTCAAGCCACTCTCCTTCCGGCCGAAATTCCTTTTGCGCCTCAGCCGCGGCTTGCGCTTTGGAATTCCACCCCCCCCTCAGGTCTCCTCCTCAACTGTCAGCGCGGATCAGCTGTTTGGCGCTGATCCGCTTCAACCGGCTCCCGGCTATCGGCCCTCAGAGCGTGCTCGGGTCGACACATTATCTTGGAGGATTAGGAGACCTGGGGTATCGTGACTGTAGCCCTTTGAGCTTGCTCGGGCCGGGGGTGTGAGCCTGATTGCCCGCGTTCCCGCCATTTCTGACGCGGCAGTTGGAGCGGCCATTTTGCCAGGCCCCGTCAGTAGTACCATCAAAAACGTAGGGGCAACTTCCGGCAGGCTCCCTTTTACCGCCGTCCCTTTCGGGCGGGGGACCAGGGTTCCTTCCTCCCCAGGGCCCCTGGTCCCTTCGGATCCAGACAGCGTTCGCCTCTGGACAGGCATTCACG
>QLTV01004256.1:1318788-1385002 GCA_003457575.1 Thermophis baileyi | reverse complement strand
GCGACACTGTGTGTCTCTCTGTGTGTGTATGTCTCGCTCTCTCTTGCTACCTGCCTCTGTGCCTCTTCTCACTGTCGGAAAGCCCTGCTGCCCTGCCTGCTCTCTTTCGGGCTTTTCACCAGCTGTTTTTTTTCTCCTTCCTTTTGGAAAGCCGGGCTGGTGGAGCAATGAGCGCAACCTCCCCCTCCTTCTCCTCTCGTGCGCACCCTCCGCCAGCCCGGCTTTCCAAAAGGAAGAAAGAAAAAAAAACAGCTGAGAGCAGGCAGGGCGGCAGGGCTTTCTGACAGTGCCTGCTATTTTTCCCCCCTTCCTTTTGGAAAGCCGGGCTGGCGGAGCAATGAGCTCAACCTCCCCCTCCTTCTCTCGTGCGCACCCTCCCGGCCCCACCACAGCCGGTCAGGAGGGAGGGGGAGGGACGCCTCCACCGCAGGTTGCGCTCATTGCTCCACCAGCCCAGCTTTCCAAAAGGAAGAAAGAAAGAAAAACAGCTGGCGAAAAGCCCGAAAGAGAGCAGGCACGGCGGCCAGTACACAAAACCTGGGTAGGCGTAGCTGGGGGGGTTCATGTGACTGGGTGGGAGTGAGTGACATCGAGTTGGCCACGCCCACCCAGGTTTTGTGGCTCCGGGTGTTTTGTTTTCTCTGGGAAGCGGGCCAAGTGGCTCTTTGAGTGTTTAAGGTTGCCGACCCCTAGTCTAGGCTGATATGACAAACATACCTTTTTTTCTGGATAGCTTTGGTTAGCTAGGAAATATTTAAAATTGTGAATATTTTTACCACATTTTATATGCCTCTGAACCAGCATACATTTCATTTTTGATACTGAAATGCTTTTTCAACTCTCATCCATGATTATAGCATTGCTTTATTCAATTATTTAGTCTAACGTAAGTGTATTTTTTCACAAGAAATTGGTCAGAGTTTGTGGTATAAAATTCTAACATGTTATTTATTTTGTCCAACTCAAACTTAATTAGTAATCAGATCTTTTTAAATGTTGATTATCAAGAAGGGGGGAAAAGTGTTACCTTCATGTCCAAGGTGGAATTTTATATTTTAAATAATCCATTCTATTAAAACTATGTAATGTTTTCCATTATGAAAGAAGTGGTGGGGAGGGATTGAATTTTCTGAAACCAGTGTTGTGATCTTTAATTTGCATTATTTCCTGGGCAGCATATATCAGTTTTGACCTTGATAGAGGCAGAATTGCACCTTTTATTTTATTTTTTATAAATAATTTCTCATTATTATCTCCAAATTATTCAATATTTGGAATCTTCTCCATTAGTTCCTTAAACTTAGTAACTAGCACAACTGAAAAGACAATTAGATCAGGGCCATCTTGGAATCTTCACTTTTGCTAAAACGGAGCTGACTTTTTTTCCTTATTCTTGCTACCAAGTTCTTATACGTTTTACCCAATTCAAATCCAGATTTGAAATTATGCTCTTATGTGTTCAAAAATAGAGGGTGTTAGGACTCTGTCCACTCAGTTGGGTCGGCAATATATAAACTAACCATGATAGTTTGAACTGTATTGAAGTATTGTAGCTTTAACTGGATGCTGAAAAGTGATTGGATGAGTTTGCTACTGTTAATCATAAGAGGGAGCTAGAGAACTTAGTTTCTCTCTCTGTGATTACTTACTGCGTTACACTGTGTGTGATATACTATTATACTGTGTGTATGTATGTATTGAGAGGTTTGTTATTGTAGTTGTTAACTATTGACTGATTTAATGTGTACGACTTGGACTGTGTATTGACTATGTTATTTGTAAAGTAAAACCTGTAATGCACTTTAACGTATCTGTGTGTGACTGAATAGTTACTCATCTCTGTTCTGGTATCACGTTTCTCTGTGCATCTCCTTGATAACTCAAGGGTTACTACGCTATTATATTAACATTGGTTATGGGCCCAGCGAGATTCCCAGGGTGATATTAAGAGTGATATCCAGAGAGATATTAAGAGTATTGTGAATATTCAGTTATCATATTCAGACAGTTAAAGTTTGTGGTTTATTGTGAAAGTAACAATTACACAAGAGCAGTCATCTAATAATCCCTGATACCTCGTCTGGATGGAACAAACTATTTTTCCTGGTCCATGAATTGCAGCCTACTTCTGCGAAAAGAAGGCTTATGGACTATAGTTAATAATCCACCAAATGTAACAGCTTGGGATTTTTCAAATGATGAAGATAAGTTATTGTTTCTTCATCCCAGAATGCAAGAAGAAAATTGCAAAGCCACCCATGTTATTACAACTTACTATACTTTAACATGTCACAGCAGTAGCAATACCTAGCCATCCTTGGCTGATGTCAAGAATATGAAAAGGGGTCAGGTCTAGTCAGAACCTGGGTGAGATACTACCAGAGCTTTCCAGAATAAGCTATAGATTAAAGTAGGATATGTGAAAAGACAATCTAAAATAAGGGAATGGTAAAAGAAAAACTTCTATATTGTTGCAAAAAATGCTGTTCCTGGAATTCAAGCTTGATTTGAAGGGAGATTTTATTGACTGTTTATTCTAAGTGTAATTAGAATATGGCTATGTGTAATTTCTTGTATCATCTTAGTATTGTTTTTAATAATGTTCACTGTCCAGTGTAGAAGTTTTCCCAAGATTCTCATGATACCCTTCTTTTGGGTGTGCCAGTTACATATTGGCAGCTAACCATGAAGTATATTTGAAAAATATACTATGTTAAATAATGTTAAATAATGGTACAGTTTTTGTGAGCATTAAGTGTTTCTGTATGTGTCATGATTGCATATGAGATTTAAAAAGTGAGCAGGTCTTGTGTGTGCTGTTTTGGAAGCCTTTGGGATATTATAGGAGGCTGTAATACAAGGGTAAGGTGAAAAGCTGCTTTTTTTTTTTTTTTTTTTTTTGAGTTTTTTTTTTATTTTTTTTTTTTTTTTTTTTTTTTTTTTTTTTTTTTTTGGCTTTTTGAGTGTTTGGTGTAGATTTATATGAGTAATGAATGATGATTCAAACCAATCTTGTATAATGAAAACAAATTATCAAGAATGTAGAATCTTGACTAAGATGAGTTCAAATTCATCATTGTCATATTTGCGTTGGTGTATTTACATTTTTGTATCCATAGTTGTGAGTTTAGTTCCACAGTTATGGAAATTAATATTGTAAAGAATTAGACTGAATGATCAGTGCCTGTGGTTTACTTCTTATAAATAAATACACACATCCTCAGTCTTTAAATTAGAATTTAAGTAGTGATAAACTTAAGTAACTCTAAGTAGTTTATCACTATTAAATTTAAGTTATAAACCCATGCCAAACACCTTTCCTCAAATAGCTGAAGATTAGCAAAGAGGAAATGGTTTGGGGAATAAGTAATTTTTCTCAGCAATTTCCTCAAGGTATTCCTTTCTTGAGCACATATAAAAAATCAACTTTGAAGTAGTAATATTATTTCAGTACTTTGCTCTATAGTTTGCAATAATATTGCATATAACATTAGAAAAATTCCCATTTTCGAATATAAAATTCATTGTTTACACAACAATTATAAACAGTTGTACAGATGCCAAAATTTAATATGTTGTAAATCTAGTTTCCTCCATTGGAGGTTATTCAGTTTTTATGTCCAGAGGGCTATCTAGGTTTATTGTGAAAATAAAATCATAGTTTTGAAATAAGTACACATGCAGGGATCCCAATAGTCTTTGAATCACTGGTGCTTTTGAGAATGTGTTCTGGGCATTCTCCCAAAAAGTTCACCTTGGAAGACATGGCCAGTCACAAAATAGGTTGATGTGATTTAAAGAAAATATAAAAACAAAAAATTAAATCAAAAGGCAGAGATGAAATTTGAATGATAAAACAGAAACTTATGGTTTGTGATCTGTATAATGTTATAGCCAAATGCATTTTGTTCAAGTCTTAAGGATAATACTAGGAATAAAGATGATTCTAGAGCTGGTTAGCAGCAAGAGAGGGGCCTATCAGCACAAATTTCAGCACTTATGACTTATTAATGAGAAAGTAATATCTATAGGAAGAAAAATTGTGCAATTTAAATAGCACATTGAAAGGTTTCTCTGAAAGTTAACACTTTTAAAATACATTTTTCAAAGGAACCCATGAAGGCAAGAGCCTTCACTTTTGTAAGGGGTAGGGAAGGAATGTCCTGTGATTTCATCCAATTTTCTCTTTGATAAAATATTTTGTGATATTTTACAACATCTGTAAGGTTGTCCCAGGGAAGTATCGCAAAGCAATGGCAATAATTTCTCCTAGTACAATTCAACTCTTGACTATTATACTAATACACATTTCATTCAAAAGAGAAAGGTACATATATGTACTTCCAGTTGTATATACAGTACATAGGTAACACTAACCATCCCCTTATTAGAAATAAAGGCTTGAACATGACTATTATCATGAATTTCAAGATAGCCGAAAAGAAGAATATTCTCTCTGGAAATGGGAGCGTATGTGTTATTGACTTAATGCTGTAAGATCTGTAGCTCAGGGTTAAACTCTGGGGTCCTTGGTGCTCTTTGATCTTGGTGGCTTTCTTGCATATGTTTTGTTACCAACTAGGTAATATCAGTGCTACTGATGATGTTACCTAGTTTGGTAATGAAACAGCTGCAAGAAAACCATCAAGCTCAGAACACCAAGAACACCACAGCTATAAGGTTTATTTCTAAACAAAAAGCTTGGGAAAGTGGAATCTTATTGGAATCTTGCATGAGCAGCTTCTGTGCAACCATAATTTTCGCCTTCCTCTAAAGTTGTAACTTTTTTTGAAACTCAGTGAACCAGCTACTATAGATATTAAACACTTCCAGTAACTTTAGTAACTTTCTTGTCTGTTTTTAAAAAATTGAATAAAAGAGAAAAAGAAATCAAAATATATTAAAAGCAGTTTGCAGACATTTAATCTCCAAAGTTGTGTGATGGTTTATTTTGTAATCCTGAATTGCAAATAGAGAAATCTTAAAGAAAACCAAACATAGGATCATTATTAAAAAAATACTTCTTTTCTAAAGAAAAATGAACAGTAGACATCATCTTTCTCAAGAACCTTTATCTTATGGATTTTGATGATAACATGGCATTTGTTCATTTACATTAAAGCTTTCTGACTCTGCTTCCTATCACTGTGTACCATTTCCTTTTAGGCTTAGGCACAAAAGCCAGCTGGGTGATCTTGGGCCAGTCTCTCTCTCTCACCCCTAGGAAGATGGCAATGGCAAACCACTTCCGAAAAACATTGTTAACAACATTAAGTGAAGTTTGCATCAATAAAATCTGTTGCTGCCTAATTAACATCCTTTTTAAGAAGTCTCACGATGTTTTGCTTTTTAAAAACAGGTCTCGTGCAAAAAATCGAATACTGTATCATCTGCAACACAGTTGTCTAAAATCAAAGTAACCTCTACACAAGCTGCAGCAAAGAAAGAAAAACGGCAGAGTTCTTCAAAATTTAGTATTACAAGTAATAGAGAACTCCAAAAACTGCCAGCTTTAAAAGGTATTTGCATTTTTTTTTTCACACAAATCATAATGCAGGTGGGGATCCCAAAGGTGTGGGAATACAGAGTTAGTCAAGCCTGTGAGATACTAATTTATTGTGGATTATTTTTTACTTAGTTGTCTTCCCCCCCCCTTTTGCTTTCTTATTTGTGTTATGTTTATGTCTATTTTTTTATTACTTCACTAATGTTTTTTACTTGTTCATCACTCAGCATCACTTTGGCATAAGGGGCAGACATAAAAATTGAAATAAGTAAATGTTGGTTATTAAAAAATTGGCAATATAAGGTATTGTTGTAGGTTCCTTTAAGCTTTTATAGCAGAGCTTCTGACCTTTTTCCTTCAAAGATCAGATCTTCGCACTGCATCACAGATCATTAACCAGGTTGTTCATACACTATTGCTAAGGAAGTATAGCAAGATTATTGCTTTAGGGCAGAAGCAGCAGAGCATGGTCCAAAATTCATATAACATTATGCTGTGATAATGTCCAGAAAAAAATAGCTGAGAATTTATGCTCATCAGGTTAAATTTAAAGTAACAAATTCATACAAGCAGTTTAGCGTGAGGCTGTAGAATTTTAAAGCATACTGTATGCAGGTGTTGAACTTGAGAGCAGAACGTATGATCACACTCCCTTTTGATATGGAGAACACCAATGAATACATTTTTGATTGACTGCCATCAAATTGTTTTAATAGGAATATTGTAGAATATGCAAAACTCTCAAATTTCCAAAAATTCTTACATAGAGGAAAGCATTACTTGCTATATCGATGTCTATGAATAATTTTATGACTGAATTACAAAATTAAAATTTCTAGAAGTTTTAATTTTACATTTCTAGAAAGCATGTTCTCTTTCTGCACAGCATCTTATTTTAAATAAGCTAAAAATTGATTTTGTAACTCTTCAGAAAAAGAGGCACTGCTCTTCCATGAAGCGGCTAGGTTTTTAAACATAGGACTAGCATCAAATAAACAGAACATAACACTTGACTAGAAACAGCGTAGGATCTAATGATATTATATCCTATTTTATAATTAACTATTTTAGAAAGGCTTGATGGTACATGCTAAGAGACTTGTCACTTACAATTTCATGCACAGAATTATGCTTTCTGAATCTCTTTACTATGCTGACATAGCATATTTGAAATACACAGATGCCATTATTAGGATTAAAAAGCTTTTATATATTGGGCTGATAAATCATGGGATCCTTCCAAACAATGAGAAAAAGAGAAATAAGATCTAGTGGAGGCATTTTGTGTAGTTTGCAAGGCATTAATTTCTACAACATGCCAAAGTGAAAAGCAAACATTTGATAATGAATTATAGTAATTGCCTGATTTCTAAATTACTAACATAAAATCTGGATTTCTTTATTTTTCATATTAAATTCTTGTAATAATGAGATGTTATCTTGAATGAACCTAAAGTGCTGGGATATACTTGATTTGTGAGGTACCTTCTATACTAGTACTATATACATTGCAAGTTCCCTCTTTGACAAGGCACCAGCAAATTCCATTGTAAGTTACACCAAACTTTCTTCAGGTCAACTTTTGCTGCTCACACAACAGGAATTCCCCTGCTTGCTTTTCCCTATATCATACAGTATGTTCATGACTGCTTTTGTGATTTTGAAAGTTGACATCATCATATTACTGATATAATGACTGAACTGTGGTGCTGTTTCTTGATCACGATAAACTTCAGTGTGCTGTCTAATGGGTATTTATTTATAAAATATATTTGCCTTTGTCATATTTGCTCAGTAAAAATCATCATGGTTTCTGGGCATGATCATTGATTTCCTTTTAAAAAAACAAGCTTTGATCAGAAAATAAAAAATGGGAGAAGGAAGCAAAACCATGGATTACACACAACTTCATAGGAACAGTGAGGTAATCACAATGTATCACTATTCTACAGTATGTTTTTTCTGTATAAGTTTAATACTTTCAAATTTTGTGCTTGTTCAGTTAAAATAAAAAATAGGCTTGATTTCTCTCCTGAGGCTGTAATTAATATTATCTTGTGGGATGATATTGGTCTGTTGAACCTAAAATCAGTTTTCATTTCTTCATGTTTCAGTAATGCTTGACAAGTAGTACATGTGGCCTTCAGTTTTAATGATATAACATGAATATCTCAGGTAGCTTATCTGAAAGAGATAGAGAACAGTGAATAACAAAGGAAGACAATGTGTGGAAAATATCTTTATCAAATATCTTTATAAATATGTCTTGTTTCTTTTGCAAAAATCCTGGATCTGGATTATCATTAACCTTACTCTGTTTTTGGAAAATGGATGCAGATAATGTAATTTGCTCAACGTTACACCATCTTGGCAATGTTGAGTCTTAAATGCTGTCCATTGGACTGTATGTATTAGGATTTTATAGAATTTATTACACGATAAATGCAGATGTCTTACATTTATTTCAAAACCTGATATTACAGTCATCTAACTTTTCTTCAGTCCAGTTGTAAAAACAAAATATTCATATTTAAATGAAATGAACTGGAGCAACTTTCTTCTAGTTGCTAGTATTTTAGACAATCCAAAAATGTACTGTGCATTTTTTTTCATACAGTCTGATGGAATTGCTGCTACTTAACACCAATTTTGCATGTTGAATAATGGACATATATCTCCTACATTATAAACCCTTATTAAATCAATTTTAATGTTTAATTAGTTCGTTTTAGGACTGATTTTGCCTTAAAAAATAAAGGTAATCACCTGGCTCTAAAATGTGTGTTATATATCCTTCAAAGTCCAGCTCACTTTTTTTTCAATTCAGGACTTGAAAAATGGATGCACCTTTCATAGAGGTCAATTTTAAGGTAGGCAGCCATTAAATTGTGCCTCATGGACATGAGCCCGTATGTTGATTTTAGCTCTGTATTTTAGCCTTTTTAAGTATAGGCTAACAACATTGTTGAGCTGAGTTATCTGGTGTGTTTTGATTAGAATGGCTGCATGTGACATGCAAATGACTGATAGCCTATTTAATTCATTTTTGTTAGAAAGCCAGCATTGCATGTGCATCAACTCTCTTTTTAATATGGATGAAAAAATAATTGGGAAGTGGTGGAGACAAAATGGATATGCACTTTCTAAATTTTGACAAAATGTTCAGTGTACATGATACTGAGATGCTGAGTCTTATTTCTATGTGCCTTCATAGAGTTTTGTTATTGCTCAGTTAAATGCTGTTATCTCGAAGAATATATGAACCACATTCCAAAAAACTTCTAATTTGACAATTAACATATATACCCTGTTTCCCCCAAAATAAGACATCCCCTGATAATAAGCCCAATTGGGCTTTTGAGTGCATGGCAATAAGGCCAAGCGCTTATTTCAGGGTTCAAAAAAAATATAAGACAGGGTCTTATTTTCGGGGAAACACAGTATATATATACATGTATGTATGTATGTATGTATGTATGTATGTATGTATATTTTTGGTTCTGTGTGGCTTTTGAGACTACTAATATCTTGACAATACTAGCTTTGCTTGGTTATGTTTTTAAACTGAACTCTTTAAGAGTCAATGGTATTTTATTTCACTTCAGAACTTTGATAAACAATGAAATTTAATTTGCAATGTAGCATACTTAGGAAGATAACTCATATTTACTATAAATGGTTTACTAGAAAATAAACTGAAATATAAGGGATATTATTTTAAGTTGCTGTCCATTTTCAAGAAGCCTAACATAATTCAATTTTTGACCATTGAAAGGCAGATAATGGCTGGATTTTTATATCATGCTAAGCTGTAATACTGCTAGGGCTTAGCATAATGTGGTTTCAATGTGTGACCCAGATTGCTATAGTTTATTCAATAAACTGTGATTCAAAAATCTGGCTTAACACTGATTACAGTGTTAAGAGCCGAGGTGGCGCAGTGGTTAGAGTGCAGTACTGCAGGCTACTTCAGCTGACTGCTAGCTGCAGTTCAGCAGTTCAAATCTCACCGGCTCAAGGTTGACTCAGCCTTCCATCCCTCCGAGGTGGGTAAAATGAGGACCCAGATTGTTGGGGGCAATATGCTGACTCTGTGAACCGCTTAGGGCTGTAAAGCACTGTAAAGCGGTATATAAGTCTAAGTGCTATTGCTATTGCTACAGGTAATGTTAAATTTAAGTTACAGTATTCGTTCTCATTACTCAGATTGTATGAAGTTCCTGATTGATACCATCGTACACGCTACAAAACTGAATAGACAGATGTAGTTCTGCAAACATAGCTATCCCTTGCTAAGCCTCAATAAGTCTATAGTTGTCCATGAACAGATTACAACATAAGGGAGGTGGAAATTGTTGAAATATGGATTGTACACTGGAAGAGAATTACATAGAATGTTTAGTATTTAGGAATAACACTAAATAGTTTTTAAAGGATTCTTAAGTGGAAAGTGGAATGAAATAGTGGAAATACAGCATTCTTGAGGGAGAGTACAGAAATCTAACCTTAAATAAGAGCATATTGGAATAATTCAAATTTACTCTGTGTCTCAATGGGGAACAGGAAAAGACCGAATAAACTCTCCCAGCAAAGAATTCCACAGCCTGAATGAAGAGGCTGTTTGCTGTGTACTTATATATAGGTAATCCTTACATTCATTTAGTGACTGTTACAAGTTACAAAGGCATTGAAAAAAGTGACTTATGACTGTTTTTCACACTTACAACTGTTGCAGCATCCCCATGATCAAAATTCATGTGCTTAGCAACTGATTCATACTTATGATGATTGCAGTGTCCCAGGGTCAGGTGATCACCTTTTTGCAACCTTCCAACAAGCAGTCAGTGGGGAAGCCAGATTCACCTAACACCTATGTTACTAATTTAACAACTGCAATGATTCACTTTACAAATGTGGCAAGAAAGGTCATAAAATAGGGCAAAACTCACTTAACAAATATCTCGCTTAGCAACATAAATTTTGAGCTCAGTTGTGATCATAAGACTACCTGTATGTGGTTGGACACACACTCTAGAACAGGTCTGTCAAACTGGCGGCCCACGGGTCGGATACGGCCTGTGCAGGCCACGCCCACTCCAGCTCCGCAAAGGCAAAAAACATCGCAATACGTCACGATCCGCCCCGCAACGCGATCGAGTTTGACACCCCTGCTCTAGAAAGTTTAATTAAATAAGAATCATATATAAAAAAACTGCTTTAAGTCAAAAATACATCACTGCAGTTTTTCTATATTAAATTCTCCTTTTTATGATGTCTCACTTTTCCATAGCAATCAACCAGTCACTTTAAAGAACTGAATGGCTGGTAAATAGATACAGGAAGTGAAAATTGCAGTAGGATGTCATGTTTAGGAACATGCTCTTGGGGTTAGTCATAGAGTTCCAGCTCATGTATGGGGAGGGGATAGAAGATACTAAATGAAGATAGCATGGAAGTTAGCAGAAAAACCGGGGGATATGCCTAGAAAGTGAAAGCAAAAAATGGGGGGGGGAGAGAGAATGGATGAAATCCTTGTTCCCAAGAATTGAATGAAAAGTAGGGAGAGGTTGCTTTCTCCTGAAGATGCTGTCCTTTGAAGTTAGCAATGGATGAATATGAATATGGCTATGACAGAATACGTATCTTGAATGTAGAACAGTGGTGCCACCTTTTTTTGGAGAAACTGTTTCCAGCCAACATGACATTTCTAGCTATTTTGCATTTTAAATGTTGGGCCTTGATTTCAAGTATTTTAACTGTTCTAACTTTAAAAGCATCTTAATAAATATTTATTTCTAAGAGGAGTAAAGAACCTATCTATGCATAGAAACTTGCTACATCTCTTCAAAGAAGGACTAACACTCCAATACCTAATTTTTATGCTTTCATTTAATGAAGTTAACTATTTAACAGTAGTTTTACACATTTTTAGCCCCATTGTGTTTATAAACTTTCTTGCTTCAAAAAGGTAATGTAATACAAGCCAGGTCACTAGCTCTCTTAGCTAGTCCCATAGCTAGGAGAAGCTTTACACAACTTCACATTGTGCACCAGTTGCACCCTTTCTAGAATCATGAGGTCTTGTGTGCAGTCACTCATGCCCTGGTCATCTCTTGGTTGGATTGCTGTAACACGCTGTATGTGGGGCTATCCTTGAAGAATATTTGGAAGCTCCAACTCATACAGAACGCACTGGCATGGATAGTTCTGGAGGTCCCTAAGGTGGCATATGTAACATCCCTGTTGCTCAAGTTGCACTAGTTGCCAGGTGGCCTGTCCCACTCACACCAAGAGAATAGGCTTTTCATGGATCTCATCTGTCAAGTAATTTTGGCTGGTGGAATCCAGGATAAGAGCCTTTTCTGTTGTGGTCTCCACCCTTTAGAATAATCTGCCACCAGAATGAGGTGAAATCTAGACCCACCCTCTTGGTCTTCCAGAAGAGGTCTTAAAACCTTGCTCATTGGGCTGACCTGGGTCTCCACTGGGGGTGCTCTATGTTGGGGATAGCTGACGGGGTAGAGACAAGATCTCACCCCATGCTGCCCATCCTCTTGATTTTTAGTTTCTGTTTAATACTTGTTAATTTTAATTGTTTTTATATTATCTTTTTATCATTTTGTAAGCCTTACAGAGTTGCTTCAACGGTGATATGGGCAGCATATAAATGTAATAAACAAAATAAATGAGGCCTGTGCACGCTTACCTAAATGAATATGAAATTGCACCCTAAACAATAAAATACTAAGAAGGAAAGTACCTTGCAACATTAAATTAATTCCTAAAAATGATACTTATGATGAAATGTGCCTAATTCTTGAAAGAGTGATTTTTATAAAATTGCTTTTATGAAGTTAAAGGAATGTTATAAGCATAATATTTTTCACCATTTAGATTATTATTGATTTGTTTCTAACATAATATTCTCTCTTTCCTCCCCCCCATCTTCTTAAAATCCCCATCAAGTCCTCATCTCTTAGATGTATGATACTGTACATGTATACATACATACAAGTAGTCCCTAAACCTCAATAGGCTCTTTGACCTCAGTTAGAATCCTTAAGCCTTGTTGCCTGAAATAAGACCCTAATCACTTTCACAGTAAAGGCTTTCTTTTGCTTCCTAAGCATCCAATGTGCCAGCCCCATGCTAGTGAATTCCTTTTGATGTGTATGCTTACTCTCTTGTAATCTCTTCCCTTACCCCAGGGGTGAAATTCAGCAGGTTCTGACAGGTTCTGGAGAACCGGTAGCAGAAATTTTGAGTAGTTCGGCAAATACCACTTTTGGCTGGCCCCAGAGTGGGGAGGGAATGGGGATTTTGCAGTATCCTTCCCCTGCCACGCCCACCAAGCCACGCCCACAGAACCGGTAGGGAACAATTTTGAATTTCATCCCTGCCTTACCCCGCCCCCTTGTAATTTCCTTCTTTGCTAATTATCCCAGTGCCGGGGTGAGCATGGCAAATGGCAGGAGAGGGAGGGGAAAGATTTGCTCTTTTACTTACCTTCCTTGTAAGTTGAGTCGAGAACCTTCCCTGCTATTTGGGCTCATCTGGCTGTTTGGGGTTATATCTTTCTGATGCTGTAACTATATTCAGGAATGATTTGTCAAGATTTACTACCCTCTGGCATCTCCCTTAGTGTTCTTCTTTGGTATCTGTCCTGCAAATTTTAAATTGTCAATGCAACATATTTTTAAACTGCTGTTACTTTCACTTGCTTATTTATCCCATATCAAGGGAGGGAGAGAGAAAAAAACCCAGTTTCCTTCATCTGAAGGCAGTAGCAAAAAGTAAAGAAAGGTGAAGTAAAATTGTAAACAGTCGCAGTCACGTGATTTTCACTTAGCAACCACTTTGTTGAACAACCAAGTTGCCAGAGCCAATTTCAGAGCTAAAGGAGGACTACTCATACAGTCTGATTTGCACATTTTGAAAATGATTTAAAAAACTGCTTCAGAACGCAAGTGAATGCAGTATTTCTCTGCTATTTACAGACAGTCATGCAAGTGATGGACGCTTGCGCTCCTGCATGGCCCAGTTCCAACCGGTAGTGGGCCGCAGCCTGGGGGTTGGGGATCCATGGTTTACAAAATCTCAATATATATATAGAATATGAAGATCATACAATGAGGCAAAAATGTTGTGTAAAACCATGTGCCACCAAACATGTAATCTAGAGGTAAGATAGGTAAACAAAATATTACCTCAGGCTAATAACATTGAGAGCAGCTTTGCAGTAATACTTATAGCAATCTTATTTTCTCAATCATATGCATACTATCTTATCCATCTTCCCATATCCATGAAAAGAGAGCCCATTTGTACATAAATTATTTTCTTTCTCCCTCTCTCTCTTTAAATTCTGTCTCCTGAGATATGCATTATTGAAGGGGAAAAAATCTCAAATTCAATTAATGAATTGAGTCTTAGTTCCTTTTAAATGCTTGATTGTACTAGTCAACTGTAAAATCAATTGCTCTGTAATAGATAAGCAGAAGACCAACAGCAGAAGGACAAATGCATAAGCGCACCAACGTGCCTACCGTCCCTGTCCTAATGTTCCCATGTACTCAAAACTGTCTCATGTATACATGTTTATACTTTTACTTTAATCTTATATATGCTTGACAAAAATAAATAAATAAATAAAATAAATAAAAATATTTTCTTGGTTAAATCTCGTGGCTAGACTTGGCTCTGGACAAAAAAAGATATTTTTTTTTTTTATACTATTGAATAAATAAATAAATAAATAAATAAATAAATAAATAAATAAATAAAAATGTGATAAAGAAACAGAATAATTTTTCTCCATGTCCAGAAAAAAATCGGGTAAACGTTCCTGAAAAAAGATATGACTTTTCGGCAAGCAAACTTTGTGTGCTCCCCATGCCATAATTTTTTTTAAGATGTATGAATAAATTCAATGTAACTGTTGCTTTCAGACTTTTCAAAGAAATTTACATATGCATAATATGTGTATTTTGGGGATGGCAGAAAAATTACATTTTTTTCTGAACAGTTATAGAAAATTTTGT
Organism: Thermophis baileyi; assembly: GCA_003457575.1. Classification (NCBI taxonomy): domain Eukaryota; kingdom Metazoa; phylum Chordata; class Lepidosauria; order Squamata; family Dipsadidae; genus Thermophis; species Thermophis baileyi. Next base: position 1,370,455 of record QLTV01004256.1, on the reverse strand, counting down.
AAAACCCTAAAAGTATAGGCATAATGTTTGTATATTTGATGTAAGTTTATTAGAGAGAGGAAAGAGAAATGTTTAATATTTATGTCAAATGCGACTAAAGTATGAACATATTAATCATCTGAATGTATGAAAATTATTTTTCATTCCTACTATATTATCATGTTATGCTGCTATAATCTGCCTTTTTTGCTAGCATTTTCAAAGTGTGGTTTAGATTTTCATTTACTAGTGATGAATAGAAGTATGAGCAAGCTGACAATATACCGTACACGCTGAATGCACAGTGACAGTCACACAGAGAGCTCTTTTCATTTGCGGCTTTCTAGAGTCATTTTAAGTTGATGTAGATAGCCAATCAGCTTTCTCATCTCTGCTGACATCACTAACTAGCCAGTTCCCTCCAGCTGCAGAGAGCTTCAGTTTCTTTTTTTTTTTTAAACTAAAATGGAGGCTGGTTTCTTGCCTTAAGGAGTACACCGCTTTCTCTGCTGAAGCCTAAATGTTGACATGTAATAAAGCTGGCAACAGAATGGTGGTAGAAGCAGCCAATTCAAATGGGCCGTTCCAGCCTGTGGCCCTTTTACATATTCGAGGTGAGTTATTTGTGTTTGAATGAATTGTAACCTCCTGTGAATAGCTATTGTGATTCTCGGGTAAGGAAAGCAGGAAGTCTTTTGTGGAAGAATCCATTTTTGTTTTGATGCAGATTTATTAAAGTTGCAAAATTAGACGGCAGGTTTATACTTTATTTTTAAACGATTGAACAATTGGGTGGGCTGCTTGCAATGTTAAACAGGTTTTACTGCTTTCGACCCTGGTGCTCCCCTCCCCTCTTTCAAGCTATGCTGATGTCAAAGGATGTGAAGTCACTATCCCAGAAAGCTGCTTGTGAGGAGGGGATGAAAGAGAGCCAGGACTCTTTTAAGTTACATTACAGATTTCCCAGAAAATTGCAGTTCTTTAGGACACAAATAAGTCATAACATACACAATAAAAATGATTTTGTGCGTGCAATGACACTTACTTTATAACCAGCAATAGAGTTTGTCAAAGTGCTGAAAGACACTTTCCACTACATTATCAAAGATATGTAAAACACATCCAAAGAAATCTGTTACGTGCAATTTGTCATTGATGGTGATTTTGCATTGCCGTCTATTATGCTGATTAGTAAAGGATGAGGATACATGTTGCTATTTTGGAATCTTAGCTATAGAATGCTGCATGTGGCAGAGAGTTACTAAATTTTCTTGGAATTATTTCCCATTCTATTTAAAATACTTACGAGATTGGTGGTAGCTTTTGAAGATACAAGACGTTATAATAGTTCTCTGTTATAAACGTATACATTTACAGCATTGTTTATAGATTATACTTTGAATTAATTAGAAAAATGTAATTATAGACTCTTTACCTTTTTTTTCCTTATATTTTTGATGTATTCTGAAAAGGGAAGCTTTTGAAATGCTGGATATAAGGCTTATACTGTGGAGTTTTCAAGAAGTAAATTTAGAATTTGAGTTCTGGATATTTTGATCCTATATTAAATTTTGTATGCCCATAATATGGAATGCAAAAGGCAGTAATATTTCTGATACTCTGATCTTCAGATTTTAGTTTTCATAATTCATTTTCATGGAAGAATATATGTTTATATGTGATACTGCTGAAGAAAAGTAGTTATTTATGGTTACTTATTATTAACAAAGTTCATTCCAAATTTTAATGTGGTGGTAGATATTTTTAAAAACCTTTGATGTAGGATTTTTATTTTAAAATCTTCAGCACAGTATAAAACATTTTTCTTGAAGGTAAAGTGTATGTTTGTGCCCCTTCCCTAATAAGTTTCAAATACTTAATTTGAATTTCTTTCATAAACCTATTCACTTAATTCTGTCCACCAAAATATGTACTATATTGTAATATGACTCTACAATTATAGTTAGCTTACTAAATAATTTTCAACGTGTAGAATAATTGCTGCTGCACAAGTAGACCCACTCTCTTCTACTTGCAGCACAGAGGTATGACCTCAGATTCTACTCTCACGAGATAGTTTGGGGGAGATGAGATAACATCTCATAACAGTCAGAGGGAGCATGGACACTGCTTATAGGTAGCACTTTGCAGCAAGTGGATACAATTAGATTTCATCCACAGGTTGAAGTTAGCTGAACTAACCAAAATACTGATGATATGAGATTAAAATTTGATCAAATTGTTGCCCAGGGAAAAGGCTTCATTTTTATTACCCAAGAATATGCAACTGCAGAGAAATTACTTTCTTTAAAGCAAATAAGCTAAAACTTTAGGTATTAGAAATATGGTTTGTTGACTCAAAAAATCTTTATTGTTTCCTGTTTCTATCGTACCGTGTATTATGTAAATAAAATGTTTAACATAGAAAAGATCTTGTTACAAGCTTGTAACTTGTCACTAACAATTTTGTTCTGTAGTAACAGAGTGGTTAACAGATAAAAACATATTTAAAAAGTACGTTTTAGGATTGGTAACTTTAAAAACAAACCCTGTATCTGCTTTGGATCTATTCTAGATAGATCCAATCCTCATGTAGACTTTCAGTTTGTGTACAGGGATAGAGGGTGAAAACAAAATCATTGAAAATGCCGTTCTTTAAGGAGATAAACATCACTGGTACATTTTGTATGATTTCTCATGTTGTTTCTGCCATATTATGATAATATAAGTAATGTCTACTGTTAATTAAGATTAATGGGATTTAATATATTACAAGTACACTTTGGTTATACCTATGTAGATAGGCATAGTTTAGAGAGCTATCAAGCCACTATAGTTATTGCTTGAAAGAAGGAGGAAAAGCTTTGCTCCTAAACTTCCCACTTTGGGGGGGGGGGGAAATCCTGTAGAAGAAATGTTTATTCACTCTGGTGGGGGGGAAAGAAGGAGGAAAAGTTTTGTTCCTCCACTCCCCACTTTGGGGGGGGGGGAAATCCTGTAGAAGAAATGTTTATTCACTCTGGTGGGGGGGAGAAGTACTTATTATTAGGCTGGCATTTAAAGTAGACCCTTGGCAATCCTAGCTACTGAGAATCAAGCTGCTTTCATATTCAGTATAGTTTTTTAAATTCTTCCTCATCAAATGTTTCCTTTTTATTGCAGAAAAGCTTTTTCGTGATTGATTTCAAGTTCACTAAGATTATCTTTTTATTTTATATAAAATGCAGTACATTCCGACTCCATACACAAACTATTTATAAGTATTCCTATGCTTAATGTTACTGAATTCTGATTTCTGTCAAGCTGTGTCTATCCTATGCCTCTTTCCATTCCAAAGTAACACACTTTTAAACAAAAATACATTTTTGAATGAATGGAACTATATAAAATAAATACAAAAATAAACATCTGAAATCCATAGTTGGCAATAGCTTATATTAGAAAAAATACAAATATCACAAAAAAGGGTACAGATTATCAAGTTTCTTAGAATGCCTCATGAAATAAAAAAGAGTGTTGGTAGCTTTATCTCTGTGTAGAGTAAGATTCTCTGGAAGTAAAATGTGTGCACAGATACACACACAGTCACATTCAACAATTGAAATGTAAACACATAGTTCAAATGTATCTTTAACAAGATTGATGAAGATTACTATATGTGTAGGAAGTAGAGTGGGAAAAATATCTTATTCCTAGTTGCTTACAGAGGATTGATATCAGTTAAACTACTGGTCATTTATCAGTTTGTGGTAACTTCAGCTGTAGAATAGTCTGTATCAATGAGCTTGCTGAACTACATTGAAAAGGAATTTCATAAGCAATGTATATGATGTAATATTAATTGGGGAGTAAAGATGAAATTGCGTCCTTATAGTGATGGCAATTTAAAAATGAAAAACTATATGCTACATAAAAAGCATTCACGTGACATTGGAAAACAAGGGATTTAAGTATTAAAAAGATAAATATAAATGCTTCTAAAATTGTTATAGGGTATTAAAATTTGTTTACTGTAAATTACAATTTGGTGTTTTTATAAAATATTGTACAATACAAGAATTCTTAATAGATTCAATTTTTGGTTTAAATATCAGGTGTTAAGTTCTATACATGTTTTAATAAAACAATTTATGCCCTTTTGAAAATGTCTGTTATAAAATGGGAAATAAATCAGCTTTAGGTGGTCAGTTTTTATTAGGTATACTAGTTTTTTATATTTCAAGTAAGGAGTGAGTAGTGCAAGAGTGAAATTTGCTAACGAAACTTATTTACATAGGATGGTACAGTCAGAAAGTAATTGCAAACAGTTTGCACTGCAGTTAAATGTGTTCCATTAATTTTGAGTGAGTGAGTGTGTGTGTGTGTGTGTGTGTGTGAACTAGTGCAGTTCATTGGATAGTTTGGTGTGGTTGTGTGTGTGTGTGTGTGTGTGTGTGTGTGTGTGTGTGTTGGTGATGGTACATGGGTTTGGTTGTGTATGTGTTTGGCCTTGGCCAGACAATCGTTACCATGTAGGATGCTTTAAAAAGATCATACATATTCTCTCTCTCCCTCCCGTTCATGATAACCAAGAAAAAATTAAGGCAGATATCATTCTATGATTGAGCATTAGGCCCATTCTTTTTAAGGTAGGATAGTAAACTGGCAACAAGTGCAGCTCACAGAACAGAGGTATTACATAGGCATACCAAGACCAGTTGAAGCTTCCAGGTGGTCTTCAAGGGCAGGTCTATGTAGAGTGCATTGTGGTAGTCAAGCCATGAAATGACCTTCAGTATCTATCTAGAGAACTTCCTCAATGTAGGAGAGGGTGCAACTGGTGTACCAGATGAAACTGGCCACAGCTGACACCTGCTCATTGAGCAGAACTGTTAGTTCAGAAAGACACCCAGATAATGCTCTACTCTTGAATGGGGAAGTGGTATTCCATCCAGGATTAAAGATGGAATATCCCAAATATGGGTGGCCCAAACACCCGTAAGCTACTCAGGATAGCTAAGTGGGAGAAGAGTCCTGCCCATCTACACCCTCTCACAGGCTTAAGGTATTGTGACAGAAAACTTCATGGTCTCACACTCTCTCCCCCTGTTCTTTCAGACAATTGCTAATCTTATTTTTAAAGATTATTGCTAAAATATATTTTTCTGAGCTTTTTTAGATTTCTCTTTGGACTTAAATTTAAAAAAAAACATTTTTATAACTTCAATAAATTTAGGGTTTTACCAAGAACAAAGCCTTGGTTTGTATAAGTAGGTTAAGAAGAAAGAAAAGGAAATAATAATAGAAAGGGGATGAATGAATAACTGTTACAAACAGAATGCTATTTAAATACAGATGAGATGGGTACTAGATGTATATATCAAAAGATTAATAGGAATCTTGTTCAGGTTCCACAAATGGAGAGGCAAACAGTGCAGGGAGTTAAGGAAAGGTACTGTAGGGGGGGGGGATTTTAACAATGCACAAATAAATTTAAAAGACAGATGAAACTAAGAGAAGACCAGGAAAGGAAATATTTTAATTATCAAATGAAAGCCAATGAGAGCAGTAATTTTAATATTTATTGTAATGTTGTAGGGAAGAACTACCATGATTTTTAATGGGCTATTATTACTTATTATTAGCATATGGCATTGTTACAGAAGTCAGGAGACCAGAATGCTATTGAAAAGTAGTAGTTTGGCTTGCCTAGGCACCAGGTCTGTTATAGGACATGTTTGCGTGGTTCCCAAGGTGCACCACAGGAGGGTGACCTGGCTTTGCACCAGAGGGAAAGACAAGTGGCTCTTCCTGCAGCGTCACCCAAGGCCCCTCTCTTCCCACAGCTGCCTCGCAAATGGGAAGGGTCAGAGCCATCAGGAATCTGATTGCCTGCACAGAGCACCAGTTATCTCCCCACTGAAGTGGTACCTAATTATCTACTTGCATAGAACATGCTGTCGAACTGTTAGGTGGACAGAAGCTGAGGCGAGTGACAGGAGCTCACCCTGCCACACAGTCCTAGGGCTTGAACCACCAAAGCTGAGACCTTCTCCAGCATCATTAAGCCACTAAGCCACCACACCTCTTTTAATGGGCTGAAAATACATGGCAAAAATAATCAAAGATATAAGGCTGATGCATGAGAATAAAAGAAAGAAGGATATGTGAGGAAGTTTAAGAATCTTACTTTGTTATGAAAGGATGAGATTTTAAAAGTTCACGGGCCTTGAAGGATCACAATAATTATAAAATCAAACTAATCAGTGAGATGAAAATAATATAAGGCATTTCAAAATGCATGTTTAGATAGAGAATATTTTGAGGCAAAAAGTTGTGATATAATTTAGAATATGCAGGTTGTGCTGATATCATTGGTGTGATATTATGTAAAATTGCAGAGAAACACTCATTGCACTGTGATTTGATATGACAGTTTAATGAAAAGTAATGTCCCCAATATTATAAATTGCCAACCGACAGCAATACAGATGCACTTAAAGCTTCAGCATCTGCTCTTTCACTGCAGTTGGGAAGTTGCTATGAGAAAAAGTAAATTCAGGTAATGAAAAAAACTTTTTTCAAGGATTATTTTGATGTATTCTTTGTTAAAACAATTTAATTTATTTTAATAAATAAAATATATTGAGGTAGTTTTCATTCATTTCCCATGGTATGCAACTTTTGTAGAACAGAGTTCCACCCCTAGAATCATACTGTTAGAAGAGGCCACTTATACCATTAAATCCAACCCATGTGCAAGAATGGAAATTGAAATAATCTCAACAGGTGGTTGCTCAGTTTTTGTTTAAATACATTTGGTGAACAGGAGCTCACTAATACCCTTAGTAATTGGTTGAACTGTCAAACTGTTCTTATTGTTAGGAATATTAAACTAGTATCTATCTTTTTGTAACTTAAGACCATTATTCTTTGCCATAAACTCTAAGATGATAAAAAACAGATCTCTAAGATGATAGAAAACAAATACCCAAAAGATGGTATCCTTTTGGGTATTTGTGGAAAAAGTACAGTCGAACAGTACAGTCATAAATTATCAGAAAAGTACAGTCATAAATTGTCAGAAATGAAGAATATTCCCAGTTCAATTTCTGCTTGCAAGACTGTTTTGCATTCCTTATCAGACTCTTTTTAATAAAAATATTATTAAACATTATAGTTAAACAGATGAAAATGAGATACTGAAAGATCCCTTTTGAACAAAGACTGGGTCTATGTGGTTGAGGACTAACTGAAACAATGGAACGTGTTACTTCATATTGTCCTGTCTATGCAGATGCTCACCAGGAATTATTGTCTCGATTGCTTACTAAAAATTCTGGTCATTCTGACTTGTTTTATCTTAAGTTGTTATTATCAGATCAATCTGATTTTATTTCTTTGACTACAGCTAAGTAATGTTCTATAGCAGAATTCCCCAATCTTTCTGGATTTGCAGACTGACGGGGGGGGGAATGATTCTGTGCAAAGGGTGGGCAAGCGTGCGCATGTGCACAGCTCCATTTGCTCAAGCAGAAGGCACATGTGCCCAGGATGGATTTGATTTAAATCAAGTCGATTTAAATCATGATTTAAACCATGATTTAAACCACTAGTAAAAAGGCTTGATTTAAAGCAACTCGATTTAAACCATAATTTTTAAAGATCAACTGTCATCTCTGCTACTCCTTTGACCCGCTGTTGACTTACCAACAGTCCCAATGTTGCAGAATATACAGCCTCATGCTACATAACTAAACTCCATTTCATGCTGAATAAACTAAATTATTTATGTATCTTAAATAGAAAACTATCTTTAGATAGATTTTTACTCCAAAAGCATTTTATTAAAATAAATTTGATAAAAATAAAAAAAAATCTGATTTAAATTTAAAAAATCTGATTTTTTTATTTTTATTTTTTAAATCATCTATTTTTATCCACCCTGCCTGTGCCTGCAAATGGAGCGTGTGTGCACGTGCTCACCTGATACTCACGCAAGTGGGGATGCACACTCTCACCACTTCAGGCAACTCGGTTTTGAACAACTCACAGCCTGGTAGTGGACTGGGGGTTGGGGGACCCCTGTTCTACAGTTTGCACATTATGCCATAGTATATCTTCTAATCTTTCTTGGATATTTTTGAACTACAATTTATTTTCTTTTTTATCCTAATTAATTGTGATTTTATTGTTTTATTTAGTGCTCAATGACTAAATAAAAACTGATTGATTGACAGACAGATAAAAACTAATATAGACTACAAAAAATAAAAGTATTAAAAAATAGAAATTGCGCAGAAAAAAGAAAAATATAGAAAGAAAAATTAGAGCCGTGGTGGTGCAGTGGTTAGAATGCAGTATTGCAGGCTAACTCTGCCGACTGCCAGCAGTTTGATTCTGTCTCACTTGACTCAGCCTTCCATCCTTCCAAGGTCGGTAAAATGAGGACCCAGGTGTTTGGGGGCAATATGCTGACTCTGTAAACTGCTTAGAGAGGGCTGAAAAGCACTATATATAGCAATATATATAAAAGAAATATATAGATTATCTAGCAAAGAAAATGAAAATAAATAGCTATGCCATCCAGCTCATACTGTGCTTATAGGATGCTTCAGGGTCTTTATCAAATGTTTTGCTGAATTCAAAATGCATTATGTCCACAGCTTTTCCACAATTTGCTAAGGAAGTTATCCAATCAAAATGAAATAAGGCTTGACCAGCAAAATCCTGTCTTCATATTGTTTTCAAGAAATTTACACATCAATCACTTTGTAAATTGCTCAACATACTATTCATGCTCATTTCATTACATACATATTTGTTATTTCAAGTTATTGGGCTATTAAGTCTTAGTTTGTTTTAATAGCCAGAGTTCTAGAGTTGATCAGTAATTACTAAATGTTCTATTGTATTGTAGTTTATTAGGTATTTATTGAGATTGATTATATTCTCCCACAGATTATGTTTTGTAAAGGCTTTAATAGTTGTTAATGGTTTAATGGTCTTTCATTGTTATGAGTTTGATTATTATTAATTTTTGTTTGTTTGTTTAACTATGTTAACCTATCCAAAGTCACCTATATGAAATGGGTGGCTATATTAATCAATCAATATTTATTAGATATTCTTAGATTTTCCTTGTGATGGCTCATTAAAATAACTAGATATGACCCTGCTTAGCTTCCAAGGCTACATGGGGTCAGACAGGTGTTCATCATTTGAGGTGGAATGGCTTTAAAAAATTGGACTGAGTTGCAAGCCTTTTAAAATTCTTAGATGATTTTTTTGCCCATGATCTGATAAATAAGAAATAAATGATAACTTTTGTTACATTGTATATTAAACTTTTATACTTTTTGTGATTATTTTTTTTATCACAGTAGCCTAATAGATTTTTGCTAGATATTCTCCCTGTTCTTGGGAAATCACTAAAAATTGGTTCCTATACCGACCCAGTTTGTTTACTTTCAAAAAGCAAGCCATTGTAGCAGTACCGTTCATTGTAGCAGTTCTGTCATGTAAAAGTAAAGAGATCCTTCTCAGTATTTCTTATTGGAGAACTACAGGTTCTTACAATTCTAACGTAAGAAATGAAAATGGTTTTCTTATTTTATACATCTTATGATTTCCATGCTTATAGACCACAGAAACGTTTTGAAACAATATTGCCACAAGTTAGTACATATACAAACATGTCCTTTTTTCCACAAGTTGTCCCATGTTCTATTCATTAGTAACCTTTTTCCATTTTCTTCCTTTTAAAAACAATACAACCATCAGGTGGTAGCAACTTTGGATAATGCAGAAATGTTTTTCCTAACTAAATTTATACAAATTTATACAAATCCATTTGGTGGATTTAAAAATAAATTTTGTTTAATTTATTAATTCATGTATGGAATAAATTGTCCAGAGGAGAGGAGAGAAGAGCCAATGTGGTGTAGTGGTTAAGGAATCTTGATAGAAACTGGGAGACTATGAGTTTTCCTTGCCTTAGTCACAAAGCCAGCTGGTTGGCTTTGGGCCATTCATTATCTCAGTCCTAGGAAGGAGGCAATGGCAAACCACTTCCAAAATCTTGCCAAGAAATCTGCAGGCACTTGTCTAGGCAATGTCCGGACTCTTCCAAATAAACCACTGAACAGTACTTTCCCAACATTTTTATTTTATTATGAATTAATGGATTAAGAGGCTTTTTTGGGAGTAAAGTCTATGTTGATAAATGTCATATTTTCCTACATATCAGCTTTTCATTTAAAATTAATAATAAAAGTTAGATTTATTTATTTATTTTATTATTTATTTGTTTGTCAAACATGTACAAGATAGCAGGTATAGGTATAAACATAAACATAATCAAAGTGAATACAGATAGATGAGGACAATAGGACAGTAGGACAGGGACGGTAGGCACGCTGGTGCGCTTATGCACGCCCCTTACAGACCTCTTAGGAATGGGGTGAGGTCGACAGTAGACAGTCTAAGGTTAAAGTTTTTTGGGTTTGGGGAAGAAACCACAGAGTCAGGTAGTGAATTCTGTTGTACAGAGCTTCCTTTACAAAAAGTTGTATACTCTCAACATTGCTGTGACTTTGTTAATGAAAAATTCAGAAATCTATGAGATTCCTGTTTTCTCAACTGCCTTCAATAAATTGTGGATAATTTCCATAGTGTATTTAGTTTTAATTTAGTATGCCTGTCTCTATCTGAAAGTAAGTTAAGGTGGATACTGTTAACAATTGTTAAATGCCCATTATTCTTAACCATGTATTGAAACTTGATATTCAGTTCCCAACAATATATGTTCCAATCATTTGGATTTTAAAATCATATGGCAGTATGCTTTATTTGTGGTATATGTTTCATATTCTGATGGGAATAGAAGTTGGTGTCCACAATTCCAAGATAGTGGCCTAAAGTGGAAATTGAAAAAATATCTTAGAAGAAGGTAATGAAAAATCACTTCCATAATATCGGCAATAAAACCACATAACTGGAGTTACTTGGAGCTGAACTTAACTTGTTGGAATCTTTATTTTTCACTTTTTGCTACACATACAATTCTTTTAAAGGACTCTACTGCTGTCTTTTAGTGATTAACCTGCAATCCTTACTTAAAATAGGACAATGAGGATTATTCAATATCATTTACATAGAATTTGATGCAACTGGGGAACCCAGAGTGGGATGGAGCCCATTAAATGGCTCATGTGATCTGCTGTTGCTGGGGCGGGAGGTGGGGGGGTGACTTTATTATATTATACTATATTAATTTATTTGATTCTTTTTCTTAGTTTTATTGTTTTAAATGTGGTTTTATATTCTGTAAACCGCCTTGAGTTGCCATGGGCGAATAGGCGGCTATATAAATTCAATAAATAAATAAATAAACTCTTACAATTCTTCGAAGAATAGTAAACATTTATTCAATTTCCATCATTCAGTCTTATGTAAGAAGACTATCATCAGTTGTATTTTGATTGTGTATGCTCAGGAATACTTTGATTGTTCACACTCTCAAGAAATAGTCACAGGGGATGGCAAAGCAGTCAAACACATGAAAGAAGCATGACAAAGCAGCCCTTTTCTTTGAGTGGTATGATATCAACTTAGCAACTAAGGAGAAATTTCCTGACAGTTAGAACAATTAATCAGTGGAACAACTTGCCTCCAGAAGTTGTAAATGCTCAAACACTGGAAGTTTTTAAGAAGACGTTGGATAACCATTTGTCTGAAGTGGTGTAGGGTTTCCTGCCTAAGCAGGGGGTTGGACTAGAAGACCTCCAAGGTCCCTTCCAACTCTGTTATTCTATTCTATTCTATTCTATTCTATTCTATTCTATTCTATTATCACATATATAATTGAAAGGGTGGGATTGATGGCACAATGCATGTTTTTGTCATCCTAGCGAAAGCAGTAAGTCCTGAAAACACTGCTGAGTAGTCATTTTTTCTACCCATTTTGCCATCCTTTTAGTAATACAGTTGTTTAAAGAAAACATTTATTTCTGGAGTGATGTTTTTAATTAATATTAAATTAGACCATCTTGTATACAGATGCTGTACAATAGAAGTTAGCAATAGCAATAGCAGTTAGACTTATATACCGCTTCATAGTGCTTTACAGCCCTCTCTAAGCGGTTTACAGAGTTAGCATATTGCCCCCAACAATCTGGGTCCTCATTTTACCCACCTCAGAAGGATGGAAGGCTGAGTCAACCTTGAGCCGGTGAGATTTGAACCGCCGAACTGCAGCTAGCAGTCAGCTGCAGTAGCCTGCAGTGCTGCACTCTAACCACTGCGCCACCTCTGCTCTTCCGAGTTATTCTGGGATTGGGCTCAACATAAATTATATTCATAATAGACAGCCACAAGCACAATAATAAAGCATAATGTATGGTACAGTAAATCTAATCTAATAATTTTCCATGATTATGTTTTATTATTATAATTGACAACGTTGCCCTTATAGTTTTTATACTTCCTTAAACTGAATATGGAAACTTAATTTTAGCAATTTATGTTACAAGAATAATATTTGCATTAAACACTGTTTGGAAAGATGTGAAGAACACTCTTTAATTTCATTTTAAATTTCTGTGAAATAAAGTTGATAATTTTGTCTAAACCTAGATTATTTGATCAAAATATATTGAATAAAATCACGGTGGGTTCACACAACAAGCTAGGGTTTAGAATCAACAATACAATTTAAAGTGATGTGTTAACACTAGTTTCTCTTTATATTTAAGGATCTCAGAGCAAGCCAGTTGTCATAAGAATGGTATTCTGTTCATAAATAGCTATCATTTAGCACCTTCTCTGTGATTACTAAACTCTTTGCTATCACTGGTCTCCTAGTAACAATGACGAAAGCAGCAACTGAATTTCACTTAGCATTGTATCTCTACTTGTCTGTGCTCCTATGTTAACTTAGTCTCGGACATTTTAAGCCACATCAAATATCTAAAATCTGAACATACAGTAACAAACCCTTTTAATGTAATGTTCAATTGACTTTTAAATGTTTAATCACTTAATATTAATCTTAAAGTCATCAGTTACCCACTATAGTTTTGTCTTCTATTTATGCTTGAAGCTGTCAGGGTAGGAAGTATATTTCCTGCAATTTTAAGAAAATATGTTCTTTCAAATCTTTTCATTTTAAGCATGCAAAACAGAATAGAATCTTCATGTTTACTTCTTATTAATATATTCTTATACAATAATTATCTCTAATGACTTACTTAAAGTCCTATTCATGACTTTATTTAAAAGTAATGTAAGGGTGTATTGTAAAAGGTATTTTTACTTATTGGATTAAATTAGTAAATTGCGTTTGTAGACTACAAATTCAAATCAATGATGTAATTTCTATAAATGTCAGTTGCATAAAAATATTTTCCTAGCTTTAAAAAAAAAATAGATCAAAAGCCTTAGGAATTTCTTTGAGGAAGTTTTTGCAAATGTATTAGTGGTATAATTTTTTTTCTGATCTCCCTTCAAAAACATAATGTTTATACAACCTATCCTTGTAGTTCCAAGATGCATTAGGAATACTGCCTTATGGCTAGAGAGAGGGTTGGTTTCAATGAATGCCAGAGCCTTGTATTATCTCGTTAATTTCTGGTTAACATTTTTTCCCTTTGGTTCTAGTCTGAATGGTTCTCAAAGACCATTTTAAATCAACTTGGCTTAACAAAATTTTAGATTCCATGTCTTCTACTGGAGACTCTTTGCCCATTACAATTTGAAAATGCCAGGAATTACCTTAAGCAGTATAGCCAGGATATTGATTTCCAAACTAAGTCTAATCCTCCCAGTCTGTGGATTTTTATCAAATGGGCATGTGCCATCAACTTATCATTCCTCCATTCTAATTCTGAAATTTACCAGGCCTTCATGATAGCCAGGTTGAATGCACTACTCTTCATACTCCCATGAGGGCTTTTTAAAAACATCCCTGTACATCAGTGCCTATTACCACGTAGGAACAACTCTACGGAGCCCCTGAACCATATATTCTTTTGTTGTTGTTTTTTACAGAGAATGTCAGGTGACATTTTTATTCTAAATAAATACTTGCCAGAGACTACAATGCTTACATCTTGTTGTTTCTTCTTCCTCCTCTTTTTCTTTTTCTTCTTCCTTTTCTTCTTCTTCCTCCCTTCTCCCTTCTCCTCCTGATACTTTGATACTTTAGCTTCATGTCTGAGTGATGTATGACAATTAAAATAATAGCAATTCCATTTTTCTCCCATGGATATAACAGATCATCATGGCTGAGCTCTTCTGTAATATTGCCACAGCATTTTGCAGCTGGTTTCAATGAAAGTCCTAACATTTTGTTAGGGGGGGGGGACATGATAGCAGTATTCTAGTATTTGAGAGTCTGCCACAAGGGGGGGGTGTCAATTTATTTTCCAAAGCACTAGAGAGCAGGACAAGAAACAATGGGTGAAAACTAATCAAGGAAAGAAGCAACCTGGAATTAAGGAGAAACTTCTTAACAGTGAGGACAATTAACCAGTGGAACAGCTTGCCTTCAAAAGTTGTGGGTGCTTCATCACTGGAACTTTTTAAGAAGAGACTGGACAGTCACTTGCCTGAAATAGTATAGGGTCTCCTGCTTGAGCAGGAGGCTGGACTAGAAGACCTCCAAGGTCCGTCCCAGCTCTATTCTGATTGATTTATATTGTTATATTGAGTACAGTCCTTTCTGAGGGAACTTTCACATGCTGAGTTTTGACAGATACACATAAAACAGTCAATGCACTTTTTATGGATATGAGAGTGTTCTATGTGATAGGTATAACAAATATCAACTTTCTAGCAGGGGTGAAATCCAGCAGGTTCTGACAGGTTCTGGAGAACTGGTAGCAGAAATTTTGAGCAGTTCGGAGAACCGGTAGTGGAAATTTTGAGTAGTTCGGAGAACCGGCAAATACCACCTCTGGCTGGCCCCAGAGTGGGGTGGGAATGGAGATTTTGCAATATCCTTCCCCCAGGAGTGGGGGAGGGAATGGGGATTTTGCAGTATCCTTCCCCTGGAGTGGGGTGGGAATGGAGATTTTGCAGTATTCTTCCCCTGAAGTGGGGTGGGAATGGAGATTTTGCAGTATCCTTCCCCTGCCATACCCACCAAGCCACACCACGCCCACCAAGCCACGCCCACAGAACCGGTAGTAAAAAAAATTGGATTTCACCACTGCTTTCTAAGTCAGGTAAAAGAATTTTAAATTGGGGGGGGGCATCAAATTTCAGGTTAGGTGATGTATACTGTAAATGATGAATATTTCATCTATTACTAAATACCAGTTGGAATTAGAGGAATAAACCCAGGGAAAGAGGACTATGGTGTATATTTATAAGCATTAAACAAAATGTCAACAGCTGAATGAGTTTGTCTTCAGTAAATCTTGTTATATTCACTATAATGCAAAGATTTACAAGCGAAAAAAGTATAACAATTTTAAAAATCTTTTCAGATGTTCCCCCCGCTGAGCAAGAAAAGCTTTTTATTCAGAAATTGCGACAATGTTGTGTCCTTTTCGACTTTGTTTCTGATCCACTAAGTGACCTGAAGTGGAAAGAAGTAAAGCGAGCAGCTTTAAGTGAAATGGTAGAGTACATCACGCATAATCGCAATGTAATTACTGAGCCCATTTACCCAGAAGTAGTACATATGGTAAGTTATTTAAACTTAAATAAACATTTTTAAAAATCCTTCCTTTTGACTTATTCTGCTAAACAGATTTCTCATATGTAACAATAACACAAGAGGCTTGGCTTTTGGAAGCATATAGTATTGTACAATCAGATACATACTAAATAATTAACTTCTAATAACAGTTTATGTTCAGTTATTAGTACCAGTATGAAGAGTGGAGTGTTTATTTTGGTCCTATTGATCCTATTGTTAGTTTTATTAGAATTTGCATGGTACATAGATATGTTCTAAATTTATCATAAATGAAAGTCAGTGTTAAAGCTTATCATTGACCCTGCTCTTCTTCAAGCCCAGTAGTATATTAGGAGAAGTTAAGGTTGGGAGACTTGCTTGCAAAATAAATAAATAAATAACATCTGCATTTATTGCAAGGACTATTAGAACACAGCTTTAAAACTAGCATAGTGGCATTGAGGTCCCACTTCAGATTGCTCTCAGCCCATGATAAAGAACAACATTTTAGATGGCCGTCCTTTCTTTTTTGGGAAATGCAGGTTCCCATTCATTGCAATTCAATTTTTGAAGAGACACTGCAACTTCTCTCTGAATAACATACAAATAGGCCTAAATGGGAGGAAATGATGGCCAAGAGATTGATCCCAAACTTTGAAAACAGATCCTTGAATTTCAATTGTCTCCAATAGCAGTCTGACAGATTATTTTGCATAATTTCTGAACAGTTTTCATAGGCAATCTCATGCAGGGCACTTTTAAAGAACCTGTGTATTACAACAACCAGAAATTATTTTGATATCACTGTAGCCAAATGCTCTTTGTCTAGAAAGTGGTGAGGTGCTAACCAGAGCTAGCAGAGAAAGTTTTTCATACTACGACTGCTTGGGAGCCGAGGTGGCGCAGTGGTTAGAGTGCAGCACTGCAGGCTACTTCAGCTGACTGCTAGCTGCAGTTCAGCGGTTCAAATCTCACCGGCTCAAGGTTGACTCAGCCTTCCATCCTTCTGAGGTGGGTAAAATGAGGACCCAGATTGTTGGGGGCAATATGCTGACTCTGTGAACCGCTTAGAGAGGGCTGTAAAGCACTATGAAGCGGTATATAAGTCTAAGTGCTATTGCTATTGGGCACATTGGATCCAAAATGATTCTCCATCTTCCAGACTGGTTCTTAAGTGGACAACATAGTTCAATTCAACCTAAATTATATATCGGGAATAAGCAACCTGCAAATCACATATAGCATTGAGCTTCCAGTTAATGCCCCCTAGAGATCTACTGATCATATTGGCAAAATTTAGAAATGGTGTGACTTTTTTGGGGAGGGTATGACCCTGGAACAAAAAGATGGAATCCATTCGTTCAATCATTAAACTCAGAAGAGCTTCAAGATGCTCACTCTCTCTTCGGAAGTTGATGTACAGTAGAAAGCCAGTACTAAGACACTGATACACTGCAGTTCAAAACTTAGTAAATTTTATTAGGAAGATGATCTGCTATGGATAATTTTTGAAGATTATGGATCTTCATCTGCCATTTTTTATCTACTTATTACCTACAAATTCATATTAAAATGAGATTTTAACCAAGGAGTTTCCATACTTCAGCTTTCTTACGCCAATAGCTTAGGATGAAGTGCTGCTCTCAATAAGTGCTGTTCTAATGAGCCCAAGAATAATTCTTAATATGAATTAACTTTAGTGGAGAAAGAAGAGATTCTTTGTGCAAGAAAATTTGAAACAGATCATTAACAAAATCTTTCAATATTTTTTTTTTAGCAAATCGATGTAGCTGCCCACCTCACAAAACATGACTCTGGGTGGAGCACAAACAATGCATCACTTCCATGATAAATTATACTTTTCTTCTAGTTAACTATGTTCTGAATTGACATTTAATTTCATTTTTTCTAAATTGGCATTTTCCTCTTAAGATTCTGGGTTATTTCCCCCCCCCCTCTTAATAAATTAGAATTTTCTGAGAAACTTCTTAAAATAAAAGTTTCTGTAATAGAGGAGAAGCTATCATACATTTGTATTTGCTTAGTTGTTTTTAAAAATATTTATGCAAGAACATATTTTTAAAAATTGGGTTTTTTTAAATACTTTTGCTTAATCAAGTGTGATTTTAGTTTGCAGTTAACATGTTTCGCACACTACCCCCTTCATCCAATCCAACGGGAGCAGAATTTGACCCAGAGGAAGATGAACCAACTTTAGAAGCTGCCTGGCCTCACTTACAGGTAGAACTGAAATAAACACTTTCCCTCTAACTCAGGAATGGCAAAATTAGTGCAAACTGTGGAATGAACATGTAAATCTAGATATTGAATTTTTTCATCTGGTTGGGTCTACAGTCTGCATATTAATGTATTCTAACACTGCTGTTTCATTATGCAGTTAGATTAATGTTTAAATAAGTAAAATATTAGCTTGTTTTAATGCAATGTTATTGATCTTAATAAGATTATAATTTTGAGATTTAAGCTTTAAACATAGGTAAGATTTGTGGTACCTGTGATTCATTGAACAGAAGGTATAAATACAATTGTAAACATTCATATAATTTTAAGTAAAATAGTACTTTGGGTTTCACATCAAACCCACTGATCCACTGTGATACTCCATGATTAAAAGGTCAACCTTTTTTCTCTTCCCATCTCATAGTTACTTTTCCCTTTGAACAAATTTTCCTAAACTGGCATCTTCCAGATTTGTTGAAATTACAGTTTCCATAGGTTTTAAACTTCATAATGAATACCCTTTCTAGTGCTGAATTCTGGAAGTTCTAATCCCAATATCTCTGGCAAGTGTCAGGTAGCCTTAAGTCTTAAGTGCAGCAAAGTAGTAAATTCACACCAACTACAGTAGCGATTAAATTTTTACATAAAATACATTGGGAAATCTATCTAGCTTTTATTTATATATAATTTTTTTATCTCACATAATATTTATTAAAACCAATTCCAGCATATCCCAGATACATGTATTGACCCTAGTTAAACCTCTGTTTCTTCTTCCAACATTTTATCTACAATTCAGAGTAGTCACTTCATGTTAATTGGCTCAGAACTGCAAACATTATGAAATTAATATAGTAAATATTTATTAGGAAATGGAATTGCTCAATTTGTTATGAATAACTTCCTGCCAAGCCTGAGTAAAATGAATGGTTCAAGATCGTTTATGGTCTAAAACAAAACAAAACAAAACAAAACAGAAGAACATAGAAAGTTGAAGGAATTAATCTTGCACATACAGGTAGTCCTCAACTTATGACCACAACTGAGCCCAAAATTTATGTTGCTAAGTGAGAAAATTGTTAAATAAGTTTTGCTCCATTTTATGACTTTTCTTGCCACATTAGTTAAATGAATCACTGCAGTTGTTAAATTAGTAACATGGTTGTTAAGTGATTATGGCTTCTCCATTGACTTTGCTTGTCAGAAAGTCACAAAAGGGGATCACATAAGCCCGGGACACTGCAACCGTCATAAATGTGAGTCAGTTGTCAAGCATTCGAATGTAAATCACATGACCATGGGGATGCTGCAATGTTCATAAGTGTGAAAAATGGTCATAAGTCACTTTTTTCAGTGCCATTGTGACTAAATGAACTGTTGTAAGTCGAGGACTACTTGTATTCATCTTGATATGATTTTGGGTCTTTCTTGGAAAGTGTTTAAAACTTAGTATTGTCTTGACCGCTTTTCAAAATTCAAGTTGATTTATATTGTAAAACTAATTTTTATTTTTGTGAATCTTTTTCAGCTTGTATATGAATTTTTCTTAAGGTTTTTAGAATCTCCAGATTTCCAACCTAATATAGCTAAGAAATATATTGATCAGAAGTTTGTATTGCAGGTGAGGTTAAAAAAGAATATATCTTCAAACTTTAAGTTCCATTTAATTTGAAATGGATTAAGCAAATAAATGTTCATCTTTTGCAGCTTTTAGAGCTTTTTGACAGTGAGGATCCTCGTGAAAGAGATTTTCTTAAGACTACTCTGCACAGAATATATGGAAAATTCTTAGGCCTAAGAGCTTACATCAGGAAGCAAATTAACAACATATTTTATAGGTATGTCTATATTCTGTGCTGATGCTCAGTAATAGGTAAAGTATTTTAATCATGTTACAACTTTTTTGGTAGAAAACAAAAATGTTCTTAAAATCAAACAAGTATAAAATTCATTAAATGTCTGGTCAATCCCATAGGTAGTAATGTAATTTTCTTTCTAAAAGGCAGGCCAAAGCATTTTTTATTTACTTAAAATTGGAGTTCCATGATTTTTAACAATATTGCATTTTGGTATGTGAATTAATAGCAGGATAATTTTTTAATGTACAGAAGATATGTATAGACAGTGTATTGCAGAGCGCTTTACAAGTAGTTGTTCATTCAAAGCTGTAGAAGCACTATATTTTATCATTTTTCTTTTGTACATTTTCCCCATTCCCAAAGTATTCCCAAAAGAGAACATATGGCAGAACCCCTTTAAAGAAAGTAGTACCAGCTGTGCCACAGCTTTTGCCAATCATCTATAAAAGACAGAAGAACCAGCTGCAGATAGATGAGATAGAAATGGAAATAAGAATGAAAAAGTGTTATCTGTGTGAGTGAGCTTTTGTCTATGTACCAAAGACAGAAGTAAAGATTTCTACTGAAAGAAGGAATGTCAGTTGTAATTATGACAATAATGCTTGAATGTACAATATCATCCCATCAATGTCCTTGTTTGAAAAAAGATTTAAACTGAAATGGGATATACAAATAAGGGTTACATTCTAGTTTTCAACTAATTAAAGATAATAATCACATAATTAGGAGGTTAGGTTCTGGAAAGCTAATGCTTCAATTATAAAATTTGATTAGGATAAAGATAAATCTTTTCAGGCTTTTATTTTGGAATGGCCTTAACTACCTGTCTGGTTCCAGTGTCTTCAAATGAGTACTCTAGTATTTAAAAAGCTGCAGAAACAAGGGGGAAATTGACTAAACTTGAAAATCTTATCACACAAAAATTGTTGGGCCCTATTTACAAATTATTAATACACTCTAACTCAGAAACAAAACAAATTAAATACTGTATTATTAAATCAATGCAGAATGTAAATGTTGTAATAGTATGCAACAATGGGACTTTCAATGGAAGAACATGAAAATTAAATCAAATATCATAGAGAAAACTAATATGTTTTATCACTGATATATTGCTCCAATTCTGATTGTTAAAGTAGACCATTTTCTAACAAATATAATGATCAATTCAGATTATTCTTCCATCTTTGGCAACAATGTTCCAGCAATTCTAGAAAATTATATATACTAGAATGAAACAAATGTTAGAAGTTATATTTCTTTTTCAACCTGCAATATGAAATTTTTCCCATATATTCCCACAAAATATTCCGACTTTTAAAGCTAACTACTGATTTTTTTATAACTAACCAATGAAACCCTGAAAAGCTTTAATAGCCAACTTTGTATAAAATAGCCTTTGGTATATGGAAAAAAAATTAGTTCTACAATTAAAAAACTTAAGTCAAATAGCATCTCCTGTAGTAAAATTTGCCACAGATATATATCAGTATGTTACCATAAATGTTTCCATAAAGAAAACACTATTTTTGCAGCAATAACAGAAAAAACTACTTAGGTTTCAATTTGTTAAAAAAAAAAATCTCTTCTTTGATATATACACTTTAGATCTTAACTTTTCATGAAAGAATTAAAATTGTTCAAAATAATGAGAGGATTCAAGATTACTTAGATCAAGAAAAAAAAACTATATTCAATGACTCAAAGCATACTTATGTATATTAAAAATAAAAATGGAAATAAAAATAAGAAACTTTGACATAGCCATACAAATAAAGAAAAAACCTAAAAGGCAAAAGAAATATAATAAAGCCTCCCAAAAATGACTTGTGGACAAGATGAACTTACAGTATGTTAATTACATTTCATTTTCTCTTTCTCATTGAGCTGCTCAAAAACTATAATTGAATTGTTTGTTAAAAAATGGTAAACAAAAATGTTACTTATATCTTCTAGTGAGTTTTGATGTTTGGGGAGGAAATATGCCTCATGAAGGGGGGGGGGAAACCCTCTTCCTTCTATCTTGCCTGTCAGGGAAGAATTATCCCCATCAGCTAGTAAGTTAACTCCTAGTTTGTGGCTGTTACAAGGCTAGTTCCTGAGAAACCTGCTCCATCTGAAGTGGCTGTTGACTCAGCTGATAGATTATGATTTATGTGGTTCACATGCAGCTATTAACTCCAGAGCTTCCATTAGAGGAAGAGAGCCAAGAGAGTTATCAAACATTGAACTATACTTTTAATGCAATTGATAAGCAGAAGTTACAATATAGGTGCTTAACACTGATATACTCCAACAAAAGTTAATTCTCAGTTAAAAGGAAATGAAAAAGCTTCAGAAAAATTCGAATTGAATTTCATGAAATTCAAACTACAAAATACAGACTTTACAAAAAAAAAATTTAAAAAAAAGCATTCTGAGGAGTTGGCACACTAAGGTGAGCTTTTACAGATTCAAGACCATTTATGGAGGAAGAAGCTCAGAGTTTTCTATCTTCATTATATTGCTGACGAGAAGCTTCTTGTAGACATTGCAGAGAACCATCTCTGAATCAATTCCAGCTCTGTTGGAATTAATGCAATATGCTAGGTTTCATCAAGATTTCAACCTTATCATAAGTCCAATTGTAATAAAGTTATTTAGGAGGATCTTAATATCCTGCAGCTCCCTAGAAAATCAAAACAGCTGGAATATACAAGTAAAAGCCTAATGATCTTCCCTGATTTGCCTTCCAAAATAGTTAGCAAATATAAAGAATTTAATCAAATTTGTGAGACAGCAAAACAATATTTTTCTTTATCCTATGATATATATTTTTTTTTGCTTGCCTTTGTTGGAAACCAATCTTAATGTAGCTGCCAAATATTTAAAGATAAGGGTTGAAATGCATTCTGATGCCAAAATGCAATAATAGACCTCCCAGTAATTATGTAAGTTTAAAACTCCCCCTTCCCCCCAATGTATTTTAAAGAAGATAATCAGTTCAACAGCAACAGCAAAGAGAGGTTAAATATGTCTCCAGTGATTGTAGTTATGGAGGGTTATTTTTTTCCCTTTTTAGGAATTAAAATTGTATTTGAGATTGCTAGAAGCCTTACTTTCCTTAAATCATTGCCCCAAATGTCTGCTTCTAGACCTATATGCAAAAAAAAGATGGCAGCAGCTATAAAATAGATCCAATCATGAAATAGTATCTCTGCTTTTCTCTATTTTTCAGTTTATTCTTTTAAAAAATGTGATACAGGTAGTCCTCTTTTATTAACATTTTTATTAGATTATAGAATAAAATACAAAGATAAAATACAAAAATATGAAAGCAAATAATAGGACACAGTGGGGAAAAGAAAAGAAAAGTGAGGGGGGGAGGGAGAAAAGAAAAAAGCATTGACTTCCTACTCCCTCTGTTGTAGTAGAATAAAGCATTAACATCAAACCTCAACTTTTTACTTTTCCAAAACAACATAAACTAGCCATGTATATAACAACAAATCAATCTAATCAGTAAAACCCAAAAAAATTTCCCACCTCAAACACAAAATCCAGAAGCGGTCTCCATGTAGTCTTCGACTTACAACCATTCAAAGTTACAACAGCACTGAAAAAAGTGACTTATAACAGTTTTTCACACGACCATTGCAGCATCCCATAGTCACTTGATCAAAATTCAGACGCTTGGCAACTGACTCATATTTATGACCGTTGCATTGTCCCGGGGTCATGTGATAACTTTTGCAAACTTCTGACGAGCAAAGTCAATGGGGAAGCCAGAATCGCTTAATAACCTTAACTGCAGTGATTCTTCTCCCACTTAACTGTGGAAAGAAAGGTCATAAAATGGGGCAAAACTCATTTAACAAATGTCTCACTTAACAACAGAAATTTTGGATTCAGTTGTGGTTGTAAGTCGAGGACTACCTGTATTAGCCAGCCAGGTATACAGCAATTTATGCTACGTCTGCATTTAGCACATGCTTTACTTTTACAAAGAGGGTGAGTAGCTAATCCTATTTAAGATGCTAATTTTTATTACATTTTGAGCTTTGAAGGTCGAGGCATTACACATACTTGCATATGTTTTTTTCTGTTCAAAGTAGTAACTCAAGCCTGTTTCATAATTTTTTTTAAATTTCCTAATAGGACCAAATCCATTTTCAATTCCTCTTCCTTGTATTTTCCTAGTAGTGGTATTTCCCACACTGGTTCTGTTCTTGGCTGTCATCATCTGGTGGAATTTGATTGAAATTATTTTGTTTTAATTTTGAGCACTGAAAATAATGCTTAATTTCTTCCACATAATGTGCATAGTAGTCATTATTTGTATTAAAGTGTTTTCATTTTATTTTTTCTAATGCCCTTTGGATGCTCCTCAAAAAGGAGCTGGTCCTTCAATTATCTTTTCAAAAATATAACATTTTTATTTACTATAGCTATATATTCAGCAAATGATTTGATAATAGGTAATTGTGTCCTTGCACTCCAAAATCTATTTTCATTAATGTTATGACTATCACAAGTCTTTTATTTCCAATCTAGAAATAGTTTCCATTGTGTTCAGAGTGTTTTATTCAAAGCAAATTAGTACTGGATTATAATCTAACTTCTATTCTCTAATTCCATTCTAGTCAGACAAGTTGAAAAATCCAGTTTATTGATATCCCTTGTTTTCCTTGAATTTAAGATAACCTTATGTAACACTGTGTGTATTTTTCTGATACCTTTCCCTTTGTTTTCCTAGCTCTCCTCAATTATAATAAAAAAATTAATACAAAATTCAATTGAATAAAAATTCTGAATCTACAAATATGCACAATATGGTTTTAAATTGATGAAAGTAAGTTGTGTTTGTGCCTTTTATCCAACTAAGCATATTGTTGAATAAATTACACCATTGATGATAATGAATTTGTTTTCTCAGGTTTATTTATGAGACAGAACATCATAATGGCATAGCAGAATTACTGGAAATATTGGGAAGGTAAACTGTTTAATAGTTATGCTTCATAATAAGTACTGCTGCTTAAACTTAAAGCTTTCTGGGTTTTATAAAGAGTAACAATGGATCTTGGACTGAACAAAACAATAAACATTTTGCATAGCTTCTGTCAGTTATAACTGAAAAAGTCTGTCACTGGAATTGGTGTAGCAAAATAGGGTAGTGCTATACCATTACAGAAATCTGGGAAATAATTCCTAAATTGTTGTCTTTATTTGTATTTGTAAGCTATTTGAGAAGTCTAACAAAAGCATTTGAATGAAAGCATATCTTAAAGCTAATGGAAGAATATGTTTTTCTTTAAAAAAATGAAATTGAAATGCAGCAATACAACAGATTTTCTAATTCTAAAACATTTTTTTCTTCTTCAGTATAATCAATGGATTTGCCTTACCATTAAAAGAAGAGCACAAAATTTTCCTTCTCAAGGTATTACTACCTTTGCACAAAGTAAAATCACTCAGTGTCTATCATCCACAGGTAAATAGTTTGATGTGTACTTGTTTTCATATTATTGATAAATTACATAACTGCAAATTTTAAGTAGGAAACTATGAAATAAAGAAAATGATTTTTAATTCTGAAAACGTATGTTTTCTTATGGGTTTTTTTTTTTACTTAATTGTTAAATTGCTTTGTTTAAGTTGAAGATTTTTTAATTTCAAGCATTTTAAGCTTTCTCAAGAAAACTAAAATAGATGAATATGCACTTCTTGGGTAAGTAGTAAAATGCTTCTTTGTGAGTATTTATTTGGGTATTTTCTCTGTCCTTAGTCCTTAAAAATAAATAACAAGAGCGGTGCGGTGGTCTAGAGGTGAAGATGCTTGCCTCCCACCCGGAATGTTGTTGTTGTTTTTTTATAAAAAGTTTTTATTTTTTCCAACAAACATTACATCAGAATTTTTGTGTCAACATTTTTACATTTACACCGTTTTTTTAACATATATAGAGCTCTATTTTTACATTTCAATTTAAATTATCTTCTATCAAAACATTTTCCTTTTTGCTTCATTTAATTTCATATCTCCTTTAATCTATATTCATTCTCTATCCAATGATAAAAACACTCCCATATCTTATAATACTCCAATTCTTCTTTTCCTTCAATTGCCATTGTTAATCTATTCATTTCTGCACATTCTAATATTTTCTTAATTATCTCTCCCTTTGTAGGGATTTTCCCCGCTTTCCAATTTTGCGCAAATACAATTCTAGCTGCAGTTATTACATGAATAATTAAATATACATTTTCTTTATTATATTTTTCTGACAAAATACCCAACAAAAACAGCTCCGGTTTTAAATCAATATGCTGCTGTGTCATCTTTTCTAACCACATTCGAATTTGTGCCCAATAACTTCTCGCTTCTGTACATGTCCACCACATATGATAATACGATCCCAGTGTCTGGTGGCATTTCCAACATTTAGTTGATTTATCTTTAAACATTTTTGCCAGTCTTTCCGGTGACGTGCCATCTATAAAACATTTTATACAAATTCTCTTTGTATGCTGTTGCCATTGTTAATTTATAATTTCTTTCCCATTGTTGCTGCCATTTATCTAACTATCGTATATCCAAACTCTATCGTATTCTTTGCCCATGCTATCATTGTTTCTTTCACTTGCTCTTCTTCTAATTTAATGCTAAGTAAATAACTATACAATTTTTTAATCATTCGATCCTCTGTTCCTGTGAGTATTTCATCCAATTCTGTCATCTCCAAATAAAAACCATATAATTTAGCATCTTTTTCATATCTCGCTTGTATTTGCAATTGTGTATACCACGCCATATCAATCCTTGTTCTTCTAGTTCTTGTTTTCCTTTCAATTCCCCCTTCTCTGATAAGATATCTTTAGATCTAATAATCTTTCCCGTGCTGATCCTGTTTGGATGTATTAATGCTTCCATTGTCGAAAGCCATATTAGTATTTTCAAGTAATGTTTCTCGCTCGCTCGGAATGTTAAGAGTTCAATCTTAGGCAGCGAATAGGGCGCAAAGAGAAAATATCTGCTTTGAACTCCACATAGATGTCAGGAAGAGCATCCGGCCAGTAAACACTCAATTCCATTCAGTCACCCTGACTCCATCCCGATAAAAGGGATTACAGGGTCGTAAAAAGAAAAAAATCTGCAATAACAGGCATGGCATTTTTCTAACAAGAAGCAAAGTGATGTGCATTTTTCTACAGACACAATTTCACATTCTAATGATTACCTGTAGAATATAATTGAGATTGTAACCTTCAGTAGTGTTTCATACAGCTTCATTTATTTGAATAACATTGTAGATTACTACTGTTTCATTGGGGAATACACCTCACTTGAAGTGATAGAAGTTCATTATGTGATTATAAAGAAATATGCTTCATCTAGTGGAGTACAGAAATCAAAATCTTTGTATGTTAGTAGCTACAGCTTGGTAGGAGTAGAGTGTGGAGTCTAGTGTAGAAATGCAGGTAGGATTAATGCCCCAAATTGATCCGTTGCTAGTAAGAACATAATTAACAGTACTAATTAATGAACAGTACTATATTTATATATATATAACAGTAGAGAAAGAAATTGAAATAAATGCCTAGTATTTTTTAAAAAAATAATTTTATTCTCTACCTGTGGCTTATGTGAGTTCAGACAGGCATGGAAAGTAGCATCTCCTCTGCCATATATATTATTTTCACTTTAGCATCGTTAGATTTGCTCTACCCATGTTCTAAGATTTTTGTGTGATTTGCTGTTTTGTATGAATGTGCATGGCAGTATAATATAATATCTCATAATCTGATGAAATAGATAAACATAATAATAGAAGACACTCGGAAAGCTATTTTATCTGTATGTGAAAACTAAATTTCTCAATTCGAGCTTTAATTGCCACAGTTAGTGCAACATTGAAATGTCTAGAACCTGGAATATTAAATGAGTTCTATTGTTGTGGTCTGAAGTATACAAACTATTTCATCATATTCAGCCAACTATTTATTTATGGGGATGCATATATAGTACTTTCAGGATTAATCTGAACTTTGAGTACTAAGCTACACTCACAGTCCCAGAAAAAGAGGGTGCCACAGCAAATACATGTAGTGGCATCACTACATGAGCAGAAGAAAGTTTCTTACTTTACTATCATTGTCTGGGGCCTAAAAAATGTTACTTTGGAAAAATCTATGCAGTTACGGTACATGTTATTTGTACATGGCATTGCTTTTTGGATACTAAGTCGTCTTTTATTTTTTATTTTTCCCAGGCATTTTTAAGAACAATTAATTGTTTGTGGTTTTAGATTTTTCTCCACTGATGATTTTACTTCTATTTTTCAGATATTTCTTTATTGTTATATTTTTCAAACATTCACTAAAAATTTCTCTGAAATTCAGATGATTTTTTTTTTCTTTTGTGGTCTTTTGGGTTTGAAATTCTGTTTTATTTATTCACCCTAGATAAACACTCTATTTTAATATGTTAGATTTCTATTGAACCACAGCTTAATAACATTATTATCTTCTCTCAATTTAGCTGGCTTACTGCGTAGTTCAGTTTTTAGAAAAGGACAGCACACTTACTGAGCCAGTAAGTCTAGTTTTTCTTCTTCGTTTTAAAAATATTATCTAATTGTTTAAACAGCATATTTTTAAAATTGTGATCTTATTACTTCGGCATCTGCAACAGCTAACTTGTACAGTGCACTATTCGTATCATATGTTCAGAATGGTACAGCTTGAACAATTTAAACAGAAAGATAATGTGCCTTTAAAAATTATTTAAAATTGAACAATTTGTGGACTGTTTACAGTTAGAGTTTACAGAATAATATCTGTATATATAGTTCTGGTTTTAATCTACTATAAAAGTAGTCACATTAATTAGCAAACATAGACACACATATTTCATTTTAAAATTCCTTTTTCTGGATTGTATTGTTTCAGAAGAAAATGGAAATAATAAAAGACACCAGAATAATAAAAGAAATTTTATTATTTCATAATACATCCCCACATGTACTTACCTTAGAGAAATTTCACATTATTTTATATCATGAACATATTAACTATAAATGTAATTGTTTTCATCTCTTATTAAGCATTGAAGCTCTAAATGGCAACATAACCTAAAGCAGCAATAATGCTTTATTCGTTGGTTTTGTTGTTTATGTTTCTACATGGAAGCTATATTATTATTATTATGGGTTTTTACTTCACTGTTGAGCCAGTTTTGTCTAATGGTTAAGGCACTAGACTAGAAATAGCAATAGCACTTATATACTGCTTCACAGTGCTTTACAGCCCTCTCTAAGCGGTTCACAGAGTCAGCATATTGCCCCCAACAATCTGGGTCCTCATTTTACCCACCTTGGAAGGATGGAAGGCTGAGTCAACCTTGAGCCGGTGAGATTTGAACCGCCGAACTGCAGCTAGCAGTCAGCTGAAGTAGCCTGCAGTACTGCACTCTAACCATTGCGCCACCTCGGCTCAAATCACGAGACCATGCGTTCTAGTCCTGCCTTAAGCATGAAAGCTGGCTGGGTGACCTTGGGGCAGTAACTCTCTCTCACTCAGTTTTGTTGTGGAAAAAATAGGAGGAGCATGGAATATTATATATCAGTGATGGC
Organism: Thermophis baileyi; assembly: GCA_003457575.1. Classification (NCBI taxonomy): domain Eukaryota; kingdom Metazoa; phylum Chordata; class Lepidosauria; order Squamata; family Dipsadidae; genus Thermophis; species Thermophis baileyi. The sequence continues at coordinate 1,341,101 of QLTV01004256.1, read as the reverse complement.
GAACCTTTTTTGGTTTGCGTGCCAAAAGGGTGTGTGTGTGCACGCTAGTGCGTGCGCACGGTCCCACACCCATCCCCCCATGCATGCACACAACCCCCCCGTGCTGCCCCCTGCGCATGCACACAACCCCCCCGCGCATGCGCAAAGGCCTCACTGAAGCCTGGGACGGTGGCAAACGGGCAAACCGGAAGTTCAGAAAAACGGACTTCCGGTTTGCTCGTTGGGCTGTTTTTCGCACTCCAGGGCTGCAGGAAGCTTCCCTGAAGCCTCCGGAGGGCAAAACGGCCTTCCCCAAGGCCGAAAATCAGCTGGCCAGCGCGCGCATGCGTGCTGGAGCTGACATAGGGCAACGCCTTGCGTGCCCTCTGATATGGCTCCGGGTGCCACCTGTGGCACGCGTGCAATAGGTTCGCCATCACTGTTATATATGTTCGCCACCTTTAAGTTATTTGTAAACATATACATAGAAATAAGTATTGTTTATACAGGCAATAAGCCATTGAGTATTACTTGAATTATTAGTTATTAATTAATTACTGGTTTTAAATACTGTACTATTTGGAGATTTAAAAAAGAATTAATAATAGACATTTTAATCTCCAGAAGCCCCAATCACTATGCTATATTTCGCTTAACTGACTTGGGTTTATTTTCTGCACATACACAAAAAAGTTCTAAATAAGAAAATAATAATTTCTCACTTGAATAAAGAATACTCTTTCTTTGAGATCACTCTTTGTGAAAATTTCAAAACTTTGTTCAGCCATGTTAGCTGAAGTAAGTACTTCAAACTAACTCGGTCAAAATATCAAAAGTTTCCTTGTAATGTCCTATTCACTGGTTATAAGAATATGTATTATATATGGCATTAATGATATATAAGAGTAATATTTGAAGCAAGCAATTAGAAACCTAGATATTTGCATATTTTATTTTCAGGTGGTGATGGCGCTACTCAAATACTGGCCAAAGACTCATAGTCCAAAAGAAGTTATGTTTTTAAATGAATTAGAAGAAATTTTAGATGTTATTGAACCAACTGAATTTGTGAAGGTTATGGAACCTCTTTTCAGGCAGCTAGCAAAGTGCGTCTCGAGTCCACACTTTCAGGTTGGTCATTTTAATACATTTAATTCTGTGGGGGGTTTTTTAATTAACATGGCATGCCAATAGTCAATTATTAGTCACTTTGAATTACAGGTAGTCTTTAATGACCACTTGTTCAGTGACTGTTTGAACTTGCAACAGTGCTGGATGAGTGGTTGTTACAACTGGTCCTTGATATTCTGGGTGGTGTAGCAGGCCTGCAGTCACATGATTATGATCTGTGTGCTCAGCAACCAGCTCAGATTTCTGACCAGAACAGCATCTTGCAGGCAAAGGATCATGATTTGTGATATATCTGGCCGACTTCTCACAAGTAAAGACAATGGGGAAGTTGGCAGGTAACTGGAGATTGCTGGAACTGCTGTCACTAAGTGGCATGGTCACATGATAATGTGCTTTATGACTACAACACTTAGCGACAGAAATACTGATCCCAATTATCATTGTTAACTTAGGACTTACCTGTATGCTTTGTAAATATATTGCAATATAGCATGCTGCAGCTTTTCCAAGGCAAACTCATGGCAGAAAATGTGTTAGATCGGGTGCTATAAGTTGTGAAGGCCTTTTCTGTGACATTAGCAAAAGGATATTGTCAGAATGTAGTTCTGACATTTCTGTGAGCATTAGATAGTTGAGTAGTGGCAGTTCTAGCAGCTACCAATCACATACCACCATCTATACAATAGACGTTGCATGCAGAGAACAGATGAACTGCAAGAAATAGCTTAAATAAGATCAAAGCACAATTGCATCATCAAAAAGAGAATATAGTAGACATTCTGTGGTTTGTGTAAGTTGCTAAATGGCTATCTCATGTACCTTAGGTGGCAGAACGAGCACTATACTACTGGAATAATGAATATATTATGAGCTTAATCAGTGACAATGCAGCTAAGATTTTACCTATCATGTTTCCATCCTTGTATCGAAATTCAAAGACTCACTGGAACAAGTAAGAATCTTTCTGTTTTATATTTCTTGATACATAAAATCTAACACAGCTTAGTTGGAAGACTTTTTATAAATTATGGTAGTGTTTGCGTAGTGCCCTTGAATTTCCCATGACTATAAAGAATATGAGACTATTCCTTCAATACAATCAGTGAAACTATATGTTGCATCTTATAAGGGACTGAACAAATGTGCAGATCCTTCCATGTGAAATTCGTTCTGAATTTTCAGCTCACCACCTTCAAGAGCTGACAAATTAAAACAGACAGATTAACAGAGTTGGAAGGGACCTTGTAGGTCATCTAGTCCAACCCCCTGCCCAAGTTTGACATTGGCACAACATACAAAAGGCTTAAGTATCAGATTAACATGAGAGCATTTCTATACCACTATCTGCCAAATGCTCAATATACATAGGTAATACAAATGCGTGCTTGTACATCCTAACCCCCAAATCCAAATCCACTATTTTAAAAATATTATTATATTTATTAATTTTATTTATAGGGTTTATAGGCCATTCCATCAATCAACTCTGGCATACAACCCCTCAAATCCATAATTTGTCTTACAATATAACAAAGGGATTATTTTTTGGTGGATAGTAGGTTATGTGGATAAGAATGTGGGTAGAACTTTCAGCCATAAAAGAATGTTTTATGTAGAAGAGAGGAAATAAAACCTGTCTCTCCTATAAGCTTCAAATAAACTAAGAATTATCTATAGGGTAATCAAGGATACTGAATAAATCTACCATTAAAAAATACAAAGTAAAGCAGTATAATTATTACAGGTTTGCTTTTGGGACTATATGAGATTATTTGAACAAAATAATTTAATTTCTCTTAAGTGATTGTAGTCTGACTTTTATATTTGCAATGTCAGTTCCTAAATGGCTATATTATTTTGATATATGAGTTGATGAAGCAACCTAATTCTTTTCCCCCAAATATGTTTATAATGGAATATAGACTTTTAGATTGTATAGTTGTGTTCATTGGGAATTTCTATCTTGATGTATTTGTAATATATATTTCAGTTAGGTATTTTTACATTGTCAGTATAATCAAGTTACACTACAGCTAATTTGTTGGGGATGAATATATCTTTTCTGCAAAAGTTGCAGTGTGGAATTTTGCTTTATGCAAAATTATGGCAGACTTCAATTCTTAAACTTATCTGCATGTTAATATGGGGTAAAAATAGGAGTTTGTTTTACTAATAAAAAGTAATAGTTTGTTTTGTTCTCTGTGATCCACACCAATAGATTCTGTGTCTGCTCAAACCACCATTTGAACTTCCCAGAGTTTGAACTTGTTGTGGTAGCTTCATCTTCCTGTCCAAATCCATAGAGTAATCATATTTCACATTAATCTTTTCAATTCTTTTTTGTTAGATATAAGACCAATATGTATCATGCAGTGTTTTTTTCATACAGTGGATATAAAAAATCTAAACACCCCTGTTAAAATGCTTTTTGACTTGTAAAAAAAATGAGACCAAGATAAATCACCTCCAATTTTTTTTCTACATTTAATATAACATGTAAGCTGTGCAATTCAATTGAAAAACAAACTGAAATCTTTTAGGGAGGAAAATAATAATAAAAACATACAACAACATAGTTGCATAAGTGTGTCTACCCTTAAACTAATACTTTGTTAAAGCACCTTTTGATTTTATGTCAGCATTCCGTCTTGGGGTAGGAGCCTATCAGCCTTGGGAATCTTTGCCCACTTTTCCTTGCAAAAACGCTCCAATCTGTCAGATTGTGAGGACATCTTCTGTGCACAATCCTCTTCAGCTCACAGATTATCAACTGGATTCAGGTCTGGGCTCTGGCTGGGCCATTCCCAAAGTTTGAACTTCTGGTAAAGCCGTTCTTTTGTTGATTTGGAGGTATGGTTTAGGTCATTGTTGTGTTGTGTTCGTCTTCAGCATTCTAGCAGAGGCCTAAAGATTTTGTGCCAGAATTGACTGATATTTGGATCTGATCATAATTCCCTCCACCTTGACTAAAGCCCTAGTTCCATCTGAAAAAAGCAGCCTCAAAACATAATACTGCCACCACCATGCTTCACTGTGGGTATGGTGTACTTTTGGTGATGTGCAGTGTTGTTTTTGCGCCAAACATACTTTTTGCAATTATGGCCAACCTTGGTCTCATCAAATCATAACATATTTTTCCACATGCTTTTGTCAGATTTGATATAGGTTTTTGCAAAATGTAGCCAGGCTTGGATGTTTTTCTTTGTAAGCAGATGTTTCCGTCTTGCCACCCTACCCCACAGCCCAGACATAAGAAGAATATGGGAGATTGTTGTCACATAATATAGTACACAACCAATACTTGCCAGAAAATCCTGTAGCTACTTTAATGTTGTTGTAGGCCTCTTGGCAGTCTCTCAGACCGGTTTTCCTCTTTTTTCATCAATTATGGAAGGACATCCAGTTCTTGGTAATGTCACTGTTGCATATTTTCTCCACTTGTTCATGTCTGTTTTCACTGTGTCCCATGGTATATCCAATACCCTGGAAATTTTTTTGTATCCTTCTGACTAACACCTTCCAACAGTGAGATTTATTTGATGCTTTGTAAAGTCTTTGCAGACTCTGGCTTTTGTACATCTTCTATGTTATACTAAAGATGTTTTGATCCTCATACTTGATATATTCCTCATACGAGAGCCAGTTTAGTAGTTCGTTAAAGGCACTGAGTTAAAGTTCACTAGCAGACTACAAGTTCTAGTCCTGCCTTAGACACAATAGCCAACTGAATGTCTTTGGACCAGTCATTTCCTTTCAGCCCTAGAAAGATGGCATACTATTTCCAAAAAGATTTGCCAGGAAAACTTCATGGACTTGTCTATTTATATGGCAGTAGTCAAGTCTGACTGAAAGAAACGCATCCAGAAAAAGGTCCCTCATCTGCTGTTCCTTTTATTAAAAGTAAAAAATGCCAGTTTGACTTTTGTTTCATTAATAATTTTCCTAATGGTGATTGCTGAATACTACTTCTGTGAATATAGTAGTTCTATGTTTTCTGGTATGTTAGCCAAATTTTTATAAAATTGTTCATATTATTTTTCTTTTTCCTTGCTATTTACCACTTGGAATTTATCTAGAATTTATCCTAGAAAATGTTTTATCATCCAGATGAATAAGTGAGCTCTGTATCACATGTTCAGACCCATCTTATTTCATCTTTTATAGCAAGCTACGTAATTCTTGAGTCAGAATTTTCTTACAAAGTCAATCTCAAAATTCCATTTGTTTTAGATAATTATTTGACTGTCCTTCTTTCCATTCTCAGTCATTATTTTAGAACATCACTCCACATCCTGAATGTCCTTCAAGGATTTGCTTCTAACTGTTAAGAGGTTTCAGCAAGCCTCATGTCCATTCTTTTGTTATTGGGAAGCAGACAAAAGTTTACTGTTGCCTCTTTAGATTAGTCATCATCAAGCTGTGCTATGACATGATGAGGCATATTGGGTATAAGAATCTTTGCTCTGAAAGGGAGGTAGAATTTGGAAAAGCAGTTTTTTTCATCTATAAATTTCTGAACCACTTCCCATATTCAGGGATGCAGCTTACTATTCCCCCACTGGTGTGAATTTCAGAGACCATGATGAAGAACTAGTTACTGACCTGAATTGTGGTTCTTCAAGTGGTCTTCTGTGAATTCACACAGCCTACTATCCATCCCTGTTAGGTGCTGTGCATCATTGGTTCTGAGGATATCTCCACAGCAATTAACAGAATCAGCAGAAACCATTCCCAGTGCATATGTAGTGGGCAAGATGGCAGTTTCCTGCCAAACATTCTAACTCTGGGATATGTTCAACTGCACAGATGCAGAACACATTAGTGTGTATTCACAGAATTCGTAAGTATTATATTCCTCATTGAATCTTTAGTTTCTGTGTGCCACTTTTAGCTAATGGAAACATCCATTTGCTTTGGGGGCTTTTTGTGAATATATGCACTGCAAATCCTGAATCTGTTTTGAATCTTTTTTTTTTTTTTTATTTTTATCTGTTTTAAATCTTTTTTTTTTTTTTTACTTTATAGGACAATACATGGCTTGATTTACAATGCTCTGAAACTCTTCATGGAAATGAACCAAAAATTGTTTGATGACTGCACTCAGCAATTTAAAGCAGAAAAACTTAAGTGAGTTTCTTCTTAACATGTTCTCATCTTTATTTACCATTCTTAAGACCTGTGAAAACATCCTGCTGTGTTTGTTATAAATTTTGTATTGCACTTCTGTAGATATAGGTAGTCCTCAACTTACAACCACAATTGAACCTCAAATTTCTGTTGCTAAGCAAGACAGTTGTTAAGTGAGTTTTGCCCTTTATGACCTTTCTTGCCACAATTGTTAAGTGAATCACTGCAGTTGTTAAGTTAATAACATGGTTGTTACGTGAATCTGGCTTCTCCATTGACTTTGCTTGTCAGAAGTTTACAAAAGGTGACCACATGACCCTGAGACACTGCAACCGTCATAAATATGAGTCAGTTGACAAGCATCTGAATTTTGATCACGTGACCACGGGGATGCTGCAATGGTCATAAATGTGAAAAATAGTCATAAGTCACTTTTTCAATGCCGTTGTAACTTTGAACGGTCATTAAATGAACTGCTGTAAGTCAAGGACTATCTGTACACACTATTTACTCAATGGTAAGTGAAACCAGTCTTGATTCAAAATGGAATGGCTTTTGAGACGAAATTCTTAAGAAAAGAATTTTAATTAACTTTCAGTGTCAACTTTAACTATCCTTAGCTGTTTTAAATCTTATATTTAGTTGTTATATTTTTAACATTTTATTGTTACACCAGAGTCCCTCTGTGAGGACATAGGTGGTTCCTAAATGTCAAATAAATAAACAGATAAAAGTCTGAGATTTTTTTCTCATTAAATTCCAGAATCCCCCCCCCCAAAAAATACATCGTGAGAAAACATCTCATCTGTCACCAGGATTGCCAGGATTCCAGTTTGTCAAACAATCTCATCTGCTTTTTCATGCTTTTCCATATTAAAAGTAGTAAAACAAGCAATCGGTTTGCAAAAAGTATTACGCTTCTTGGCTTCCAAGTTCAAACATCTTTGGAGAATAAAATTCAAATAATTTCTTATGCTATATGAATAAAGAATAGAGTAGTACATTCTTCAAAATCATCAAAGAAAATTTTGAGCATATTCAGAATGGATCAGAATAGAGTTGTAAACATTTAATTACTTAAATACCTTGATTCATTATATTATATTATATAATATAATATATTGCTTAAAACTAAACAAAGTTTTGCTTGAAAGATATAGCCAATGGCTTGATACTATAATTACCAGTTTTTGTTCAAAAGTAAAGAGGAATTTAAAAATAGCAATAGCACTTAGACTTATATACCGCTTCACAGTGCTTTACAGCCCTCTCTAAGCGGTTTCACAGAGTCAGCATATTGCCCCCAACAATCTGGGTCCTCATTTTACTGACCTCGGAAGGATGGAAGGCTGAGTCAACCTTGAGCTGATGAGATTTGAACTGCCAAATTGCAGGCAGCCGGCAGGCAGCAGAAGTAGCTGTAAAAATATTAAACTTGTCAAAGAATGTCTTTTAAAAATTCAGTTTAATATGAATTGTTATATTTTTTTCATTTTGCCTGCCCACACATGCTTCATACTTTAAATTATGAAAATGTGGAAAGTGGAGAGAAAGCAACAAATCAGAGCAATTGTATAGCTCAGTGATGGCTAACCTTTTCAGCGCCGAGTGCCAAAAGCGCGCATGTGCATCCATAATGCATTGCGTGCGCAACCCCCTGCACACCCCACACCCCCGTGCATGCACGCACAACCCCCCCACATGTGCCCCACCCCCACCTGTGCCCCACCCCCACACATGCATGCGCGACCCCCCCCAAGCACCCCGTGCATGCGTGCACGACCCCCGCGCATGCCCTGCCCCATGCATGTGTGCGTGACCCATGCGCACTCACCCCGCACATGCGTGCACGACCACTGCACGTGTGCCCCAACCCCTGCACATGCGCAGCAGAGACCCGAAAACTAGCTGGCTGGCGGGAGGCGCGTGCGCATGCGCATGCGCGGTGGAGCCGAGCTGGGGCGACGGCTCGCGTGCCCGCAGAGAGGGCTCTACGTGCCACCTGTGGCACGCATGCCATAGGTTCACCATCACGGGTATAGCTGATTATAAGAATTGTCTCTCCCTCTGCTCCTCCGTGTGTGTGTGTGTGTGTGTGTGTGTTTAAATCTCTGCTTCCTGCCCTTTTTTCTCTGGAATTATTGTTTATCCATAATTGTAGTATCTATTGTCCCTTTACTGTAAAGGAGTTTGTTCTATTTATAATGTATGCAACATTTCAAAAAGAATAAATGTGAAAAGTTCCTGTATTTCCTATCATTTTAATGTCAATTTAATTTTTATGTTCATTAAGCATTGCCTAGTATGTGTGAATGTTCCTTTTCTCCCCTAGGGAAAAGCTAAAAATGAAGGAACGGGAAGAAGCTTGGGTCAAAATAGAAAATCTAGCCAAATCAAATCCTCAGGTAAGGCACTCTGAGGATGAATATTTTAATTTAGATCTCACTGGAAGAATAAAGGTTATCAAAGTAACATTTATTTACTCTTTTTTTTGTAGAAATATAGCTTTATATTTACATCCTTCAATGACTTCCATTGACCATAGGAACCATATGATAGCTTAGAATCCCCCCCCCAAAAAAAAATCCATAAAAACAACAGATTTCGCCATTCTTGCTCTGCAGCATCTGGAATTCAGAATATCATTTGATCCTAGCTGCACATAGCATAAATCTATAGCCATAGCAATTCTTAGTTATTTTCCATTATTTCTTTATTGCCCTAATTAGTAATGACCAACAAGAACATTTTCCATTATTAAATAACTTTTAAAAGCCATCAAAGTTAATGGCCATGACAATATCTCTAATAATGAAATTCCATAAATTAAATGCTCTTTGAATTTCTTCCTTTTAATCTCCCTGAAGCTTTGTCAAATCTCTTGCTTTTAAGAAAATCGAGTTACATTTTATTTCTGATTTGAAGCTAAAATGCTTTGTTCGTCCAAATGTGGACTGATGTTAACATTTCTGGCAATGAAGTGCCTGAATTGTTGTAGCTTCTAACAATTTTAAGGATCTGAGATTTGCTATAAAAAAAATCTGACATAACTTTTTGTATTTGGTTAGTACTCAGTATATAGTGACACCTCTCTAGTGAACAGTCCTGTTGCAATGGAAACAGATGGGCCTTTAATTGAAGACTTGCAGGTGCTGACAAAGGGAGTGAAGGAAGAAGCTTGTCCGGTAAGCATATACAGGTAGTCCTCCAGTTAAGATAGCATTTGGAGCTGGAATTTCTGTAGCTAAGCAATGCACTTGTAAAGTGTGACATCACCTGACCACTTCACTTAGCTATGGCAATCCCTGTATTATTGCCATCATTAAAGGGGGGTTATGGGTCATTCAGTGAATACATCCCTGCAGCTTCCTACTGGCTTCCAAGAACCAAAGTCAGTGGAAAAGCCAGCAGGAAGTTGCAAGTCCGAGGTAGTTTGCAAGAAGGCTAGCAAAGAAGTAAGTGGCTGCTGCCGGGTAGGAAAGGGTGGGGGAGGCATGGCGCGAGCACAGCAGGGTTTGAATGGCTATTGCCAGGTGGGAGAAGATGCAAAGTGAAAGGAGCAGTGGGCATGGGGTGGCTGCTGCCGGATGTGTGCAGGTGGTGGAGGGAGGTGAGGCACGCATGCAGGGCTTGCGGTGGCTGCTGCTGGATGTGTGAGTATAGCAGGGAGGTGCAGCATGAGCTCAGCAATACTTGGGATGCTGCTGTCGGATAGGGGAGGCTTACCAGTGCATGAGGGTGCATGAGTAACTGGGGAGGGTGCCCAAGTGACCAGGGAAGTGTAGTGGAAGTGCGGTAAGGCTCAGGGAGGATGCATGGGTGGGGGAGATTTACCCATGCAACTTGCCAGTTTTCCTACTGACTTTGCATGTGATCAGGTGACTTAAGGATGCTGCAATTGTTATAAGTGCAAACTGGTTGCCATGTGCCCAGATCATGATCAGGTGACTGCAAGGGTGCTCAGATGGCTGGAACTTTTAGGATCAGTCATAATTACCGCTCTTTCAACACAGTTGTAACTTTGAATGGTGACTAAATGAGCGGTTGTTAACTGAGGACTACCTGTAGAGTGAAAGAGAGAGAAATAGCTTACTTCTTCCAAATTTGATTCAGAACTATTTACTCGTGAATTGTACAATTTGTCTCTGAAATTGCAAGAAATTGAAATGAGCAGAATAATTTTAGTAATTTTTAAATTATCACTTCATTTGCTTGTTAGCAGAATGGTTTTAATACTTGCTAAATTTGGTCCCACTTTTGTATTTGAATTGAATAATTGTATATTTATGCTATAGCTTATAAACTAACATACTACTTCTAATTAGTTTTACCCAAGATCATAAAGAAGAAAAGATGGAAAACAACATCATAATAGCTGAACTTTTCACTCTTTTGCACAAATAAGTACTAAAATAAATGCTTCTAATGGGTATAGCATTAAAGGCTTGTCAAACAACAAACAAAAAACAGTCAAGAATTCCAGGCCTGGGACCTTGATAATATTCATGTCTCTTAAAATTCTTAGAGGCAAAAAAAGGTTAAAAATACACCCATAACTACTGGAACATTACTGTCATAATGTGTATATGGGGCTATTGAATAAATCATTATTTTAAAGCACTTCAAAACTCTGGTTTGTTTTTCACTTGATAACTGATTGTAAATGTGGTATCTGAACAAGAATATGTGGTTTGATTTTCTCAGGAGGCAGGGGGGTGTCATTAGCTTTTGTACTTTGTCAGCACAAGTATATGATGTATTATCTGTTTTTCACCATGCTTATTGATCGTTCAAAAACAGAAGAGTTAAGGAGCATGCAACTGAAAACACATTCTTAAATTATGGTTTTTAATGCTATAAAACTTTGTAAGTCTTATTGGAGTGCAGTGCTGTATAACAATATTTATTAAAGAATATTAAATATTAAAGAGCCATGGTGGTGCAGTGGTTAGAATGCAGTACTGCAAGCTACTGCTGCTAGCAGTTCGCCAGTTTGATTCTCACCGGCTCAAGGTTGACTCAGCCTTCCATCCTTCCGAGGTCAGTAAAATATGCTGACTCTGTAAACCGCTTAGAGAGGGCTGTAAAGCACTGTGAAGCGGTATATAAGTCTAAGTGCTATTGCTATTTAAATATTTATTTAACCATTTGGTAAATGGTAAATAAAACTTGTGAGTGCAACTTAATACAAGTTGCACTTGTATGTAGCCAACAAACTGAATACCAGTGCAGAGCATGAGAATAAAGATTAAGTACAGGAGAGAAGAAACAGTAAACTTGTAATCTCTATTGCTTGGGCGCAGCATTGGCTCAAATAGTTCCTATTGAGAGAATCTGATAAAGTATCTGCCACCACTTACATTACCAGACCTTGAATTTGCACTCCCCTGCCCTCTTCATTAATTTCATGTATTTTGTGGCTGACAGATATAGCAAATGCCTCCATCCTAAACCTGAACTGCTTATACCACTTTGTGACCGAATACTACACAATTCTGGCCATAATATATATCACTGTAGTCCTGCTAGATGTACCAGAGTCATTGGGGGCATCCATTACCTCTCAAAGGTTATTATCAGCTACATTATACTAGGTACATACAAGTAGTCCTTGCTTAGCAACCACAGTTGGGGCCAGCAACTTGGGTATAAACTAAATGATAGTCTGTAATTGTATGATAATAGTGTAAATGTACCCTGAGGACTTATGATATAGATACTCTTATGGTATAGATTCCTGGTTAATAAAACCAGTGCTTCATTGAGAAAGGCTTTAAGATCCCTTTGCTTGCAGACCATGCCCTCCATATGTATCTTGACAGGAGATTTTGTAAATTGCCTGTTGGACATCACCTCTATCTTTGTGGTTTTTGTCAAGTGGAGGACATTATCCATAATGATAATGATAATCTCATTTAAATGATAATCTCATTTAAAATGAGATTAAGGCCAAATTACTGACAGCAGGTGAATTCAAGGGACCCAACCTTGGAAAATTCAACTATCTTCTTGCAGTGATGTTTCCAACTGTCAGCAACCAAGTTGTCAAAACTTAGAAAGAAATATTTAAATTCCTAATTGTAGCTTTAGCTTTGTTTTGCTGTAACCATTTTACATCTAATACTCTTATTAAACAATCTTAGCATTTTACTGTTATTTTATTGTATTTTATGACACACTGTATGTTATTACCTGTGGTTACAACAATAAGCTTACTTACTCTATATGGTATAGAGAGAGCAAATAAACTTTGTACTGAATGGCTTCCTGGAGAATCGGAAACAAACAGAAACAATTTCAGGGGAATGCCATAGAAGGTGGCAAAATCCAAAAATTACAGACCAGCAGGTGTTTTTGTTCTACTGAAATCTGTTTTCTTTTACTGCTTTTTCATTCTTGTTTAAAACAAAACAAGTTTTAATGTTTGATTTTAACTTTTTATGTTTTAACTTAGATGTAAATGTAAGCTGCCCAGAATTACCCTATGGTACGGTGGGCAGCCCATAAATTTTATTAATAAATAAATAAAAGCCAGGCACTTTTTGGTGTAAGAAATCTCTGTTTTCTTTAAACATTGCTTTTTTGATTTCAGGGACACACTGAGCAAAAAAGGGAACGTCCTATAGTACGGCGCAAGTCTGAATTGCCTCAGGATATCTATACCATGAAAGCCTTGGAGTCTCATTGCCGAGCTGAGGATCTACTATCACATGATGGGCATTAGACTAGTCAAGTGATATCTTATTTGGAGAAAAACAATTTTTTTCTGGACTCTGTTCCGCAGTAGAGAACTTACCTTTTTTTGTGCCATACTGATCAGTTACACACAAGTCAAAGCTTTTGTTCAACCCCATTCTGTTAGGCAATAATTTCAATACAGTGTAAGCAGCTCAAGATAAGTAGTTCAAACAATGGTGAATTACCTAATTCTGTAATCAGAAACTTGAGTTGATTAGTATTAAAGACATTTTCTTGGTGCTGTTGGCATAGTACCAACCAGTGGGAAGCATGCATTTTCTCCAGTTATTGTTGAAAGGAGAGCAAATTATCAAGCACTGCTGCTGAGCAACCATTCAGATATTTCAGGCCTCTTCAAACATAATTATTTGTTTGTATATTAAAAGCAGCTCTATATAGAAAAAGGCATGAAACGATAATGTCTATCATGTTTCATATCCGTACATGTGCTAGTAAATTTAAATCGGTTGCAGTTTCAGGTTTTTGTCCATAATATCCATGTGCATACAATGAAATGCATGTGTGACAATCTACACAGGAGTTCCATGTTTTTTCCTATTTCGATCAGCTTATAACGAGGATAAGTTGAAGTGACCTTGCATGGCTTTTCTCATGTAAGTCCACTGAAATAATGAAGGTTGCACAAGACCAGGGCCAGATGAACGGAGCCTATTTTCTTTCTCTCTTTCCTCTGTCCATCTCTGCCTGCCATTCGTACCATGGCAATGGTCAAAGTTCTCAATTCATATATAACTATTGAGCATTTTATAAATCTGGGGAGAAAAATACCCGAAGAGGAAAAAAAATTGCATTACTGCCTTGATATATTCTGGCAGTTTGGAAAGTTATTAATTCTTTATTACAGAATGGTAATTTTCATGACAATCTTAATCACGTCTAATTTCTAGAGAAATGGTTAAATCCAAATTTGGTTCCAGATAGAAGACACCGTTGGTTGAGTACTTTGTATGGATTGAAGCCATATTTTCTGGTCCGTTAGCATAAAGTACAAAATTAATATTTTGGAACTGAGCTGGTAGAGAAGTTGTGCTCCTAAAAATAAAAATATGTCTGCCTGGGCTAAAAGTAAATAACATTTTTAAAGTAATTGCATATATTTTTTTGGTTTCAGAATTATTATTTATCAAAATGGCTTTCCCGTTTTTCTCTCTCTTTTTTGAAGTTTTTAGTGTATGGAATATGTTACCTGCTAAGAATTGTTACAGACATCAGGACATAGATTATTTTGGATACATTTCCCTGGATGTTATTGTTTAGAAAGAAGCAACTTAGAAAATTTAGCATAGACAAATTCCCTCTAATGGCGTTCCAACATTTTCAGATACCTATTTTAAAAGCTGAGAAGTTAGCTATAGTAATTCTGCTGTCAGTATATATTTTGATGAAATAAGTGTCTAGAACATGCACACCTCAAGAAAAAAAGAAAATCCATCTGCGTTACTGTTGATCTTCCAATGCTGCTATGTATTCCAAAACATTGCTTGCATGTTATGAGTTTTCTTTTATCTCTTCTAGATGGGAAAGCACACATAAATTTTCAAAAAAATGTATGGTGCTTTGTCTTTAATATTTGATTGCTCTCAGGGTAGCCAGTATTTTAGACGAACAGTTTCAGATCAATTTGATTTAGAATTAGTTTTTTTTTTTTCTTATCTCTACCGCTAACAAAATTTGCAATTTCTTTAAAATAGTTATTTTACCTAATATATCTTGATCCATAATAAATACTTTACAAAGCAGACATTTTGGGACCAGGGACCTGGTTGGTCTCAAATATGAAATGTCCAAGGTATATTGTGAAAATTAAGAATAGATCATATCAGGTGAGAATGACGGGAATTAGTGATAAGAAAAAACTGAATATAAAGGCCACTCCAAGCTTCAAACAAAATACCTATTTTTTGTGAAAATAATACCTGTTAAACTTGAAAATAAATAATATGCTTTGCCATAATGAAATACAAATAATTAAAAGCAGTTTAAATATGTCTTCTCCATTTTGATGAGGGGAAGGGTGCTTTTATAATTGCATAAAGCAATGTCTGTATGTATTTTGATATGCCATTGTTTGAACTTCCCATCTTTAGCTGATAATTTATCGAATATCTTCTTTATAATTTGGCTGTTCAGTAGGTTCATGAAAGAGGGTTTTGAGAAGAAGCAGTCTAATTTTAACCTGGGGAATGGGGGATTGAGAAAATATTGTATATCAATGTTTGGTTGACTGTGTAACGCTCAGCATATAAGATCTTTCACTGTCTAAATTTTACTTTTGCTCTTTACTGAAGATAAACATTCACCAAAAATTAACTATTCTGGAGCAGGTAGCATTATTGCCATCACAATTTGTTCTAGAAATATCAGGCTAGTTCACAAACTTGCCTAAGCAATACTAAGATTTAGTAGTATTCATTTGTTTGGCTCCCTTCTTATCACCATGTTATGCTCTATACAAGTTATGTATTAAATTATTGTTACAACAAATACATCCCAAATAAAGTGTACAAATAAAAAACAGTTTTGGTGATTGTTACTCTTCATAAAGTTCAGTGTTACCTATCTTCCCATGTTCTCCAGAACCTTATGCCTGTACATCAGGAATGTCAAAAGAATATTAACAAGTGTCTTCTTTTGTGTGGCTTTAGTATGGCTTCATTTTAATATTGTACATACATTGTACTTTGTTTTATTGTAATGAGTAATAAAAATGTAGACTTCATATTTTGTACAGAATGGTCCTATGTACAGAATAAAACATTCCTAGAAACAGAAAAAAAATAGGTAAGTGGCACAATTTTTCTTTATACCTGTATCTTTATGCTTTAGTGGAATGCTATGTTAATGTACCAACATATTTTTAATATTTTGTAATTTGGATTTTTTGTTCAGACATTGTTTATGGAAAAACTTCATACACCTGCCATTTAATATGCTCTTTTATCTAGTTTTTAAATTCTACAAATGGTGTATTCTATGGATTAAATAAAGAAGAAATGGAATTTTACCTGCTCATAACACTGCTTTTAGCCCTAATATAGAACATTGTAAAGTGAATGTGGATTACATGAGTGTCTAAGAAATACTGAGCAAACATCCAATTTTATAGAATATCCACTCAAACTTCCATATGTTCTTACAGCAGTGGACGAATCTGTACAGGTGGTAGCCATAAGAAAATTATTCTTATTCTTAGAAAGAAATAAAATATAAACTGACAGCAAACAGCACTCCTTAGTAGCACTGATGATGTTACCTAGTTTGGGTAATAAAACGTTTGCAAGAAAACAAGCAAGTCAGAGAGCACCAAGGACCCCTCATTTCAACCCTGAGCTACAAATATTCTCCTTTATTGGAATACTAGCTGATACCCGTGCTTCGCTACGAAACTATGTGATGGGGCTTCATGAATTGACAAAGCTTAAAAATTAATGAGTAGTTAAAAAAGGGACTGTATTATTTCGTTAGAGATGGTAAGCTAAGTTTCTGTTACAGATGAAGACATTATTTGCATAGCATAGACTTTAAATTCGTCCCTCAGATGAATTGCTCAGGACCTCCCTGTAAACAACATTCCTGGTTTTGCTCTCTGGCTGGAAGATGATCAGGCTGTCAGGTGAACTGATACTGGAGCATGCCACATAGAACTGGCCATGGGAGAAACAGGCAGCTTCCCTTACTACTTATTAGTCCAAGGCATTGATGTAATTTGTGACTGATTAACCTAGGGGTTATTAGATGTATACTTTTTTACAGCCTGTGTACTGACTTGGGGCTGAGTTTGACGATGCTTGTGTACAGCTTCTCTTACTTGTGTTTTCCTAATAGCATCTGTAAATCTTTTTCTGCGTTTTTTTCCTCTTTTTCCTTTAACTGATGTTACAGGAGAAGGAACAGATTCATATGAACTGAGGAGGAAAATAAAGGGGAAAAAAGTCTCTGCCTACCAGCATCCATTGGCATTCATCTGGCTAGCGTGGCTTAGCTCAACTGTTCTGTAGTAAAGCTGCTTGCTGCTGTGAAAGCAAAAGCAAAAGCGAAACTGAAACTCCTCTGCTTGTGTTTTGCATTTGGATCAAATTTCTTTTCAGGTGGAGAGGGGGGAGTAGAATTCTTTAGCATCAGAGCTTGTTAATATTAATATAAGAAATACTCATGCTGTGATGGTCATTTTGAAAAATCCTTTCTTAGTGAGCACCTAGAAGCCAAGAGGAACATACGTGGCAAATTTCAAGTTTGTAGGCTTTACAGTTCTGGAGATTTCGTGATTAATACGTGAGTGGTTTTCGCTTTTATATATATAGATTATTCTTGCCCTTTCTTTCCCCATAATAAAGCAAATGAGACAACTTTCCAGACAACTTTCTATCCAGTTTCTCCTATAGCCCCAGTATTCACTGGAAAAAAAATACTACAGTGGTTATCCTGATCCCACTGAATTGATCCTCTGGTAATTCTGGAAGTTGAGGAAATTTGTTCCATCAACTAACAGAAAAATTCTGACTGGCATCCTGTCTGATTAATACTGCTTACCACCATGTAAGCCGTATAAACCATTGTCTGAAAAATATAGAATGCATTTTTCTTCAATTAAACTCAAGATAGCTGACATAAATTTTCCTGTCAGGGTTTCAGGCATATCTGAAGAGACAATGTTAAATAGAGAATATTGATTGTTACCTATTGCAATTTTTATTCTTGCCCTTCTCGAATTGTCTGAGGGTTACAAGGTTCGTAACAGTTGTTCAGTATTTTTGTATAAACATGATCTGTTTATATACTTTAGTTTAAAATATGATCTGTCTTCCACTTCCCAAAACGAGATAAAGAGAACCAAATTAAACGAGTCAAAAATATACACAGCACCACTGTATCTTGAGGACATCAAATTGTAAAAAACTAGTAATAAACGATTATTCAAATAAATTGACGAATTATTTGTCATATAATATATTTAAGAGACAAAAAATGGCCATCTGTTAATGTCTGCAGTAACTTAGAAGATGTATGAAACCTCAGTAATGCACTGCTTCTATAAAATAGTATATTTTTTAATTGCTATGTTTTGAAGTCTTAAGACTTAGCATATTCCAGAAGTTTTAGAAAACCTAATGTGGGTTATGGGGTTGTGGATACTATTTTATGAAACTGTTGCACACATCAAAACTTCAGTTTTTCCCTGTCTTCATACAAAATAGAGGATATGAAGCATCTTCATAACTGCCTTTATAGTCTGTCTTCCTCGGTTAAGTGGAAATGCATGATGAGTTATACCCTCCAGCTTTTGAAATGCAGCATCACTTAATTTTTCCATTCCTATCTTCCCCTCCCACCCAAACACAACAGGTTGTCAAGACTCTGGATTATCTTTACAGAAGAAAGCTGCAGTAGCTGTGGAATGGAGAGTAAATAAATACTGGTCCTCTGCCTGAGTGAAGTGCCATTATATGTAACCAATGACCTGAATAGCAAGTGAATTCTCAGGACATTTATTGTCATCAATTTGTGCATTTCAGGATAGCAGCATATTTATATTATTGCATGGGTGTATTACATAGAAGGCTTATACAGTGGCATCTTGGTACTCAACTGCGTTGAAACTCATCGAAGTTGGCACTCAACGCATTTTGACGTGCTTATTATCCCTATGCTTATTGTTTATTTGGCACTCAATGCATAAGCTAGAACTTGTCGGTGTTGGCTGCCTTGTGTCTCCCTACATTATTCCTTATAGGAAAAAATTGCTTGGTACTCATTGTTTTTGGTACTCATCATGCCTCCCAGAACCAATTAATGATAAGTACCTATCTAGGTACCACTGTATGTATGCTTATTAAACTGATACAAATTATTACATTACTATAAAAGATTAAACCAAAGCCAAGGATAGCAGTTCTACATGAACAAGATGGGCCAGTGTCCCACCCAAAAAAAATTAAAAGTGACAATGAATTAGGAGAGTCAAATGAAAGAAAAAATATAAAAACCAATCACATTGTTTGAGTGTGGAGAGTTTCCAACTACTGCAATTGTCCAATTGCAAAATCTTTTTTTTTCTTTTTTTTTAAAGTTTTTTTATTAAATATACAGTTAAAAACATTGGACATAGTGTGACTTTTCCAGTTCAAACATTCCCAAATATTTTTACCTAACAACAACTACAATTCATATTCACTATTTAAATATGTACAATCTGTCACAATTCAAACACATAAATCCCTTCGTCTACAAAAGTTACATTCAATACCAATACAATTCAATTGCAAAATCTTGATGGTACAGAACTATGTTTTAACTTTTAAATGCAAATCAGTTTGCTTACAACTGTTGAAAGTCAAATGGTACTTTAGCTTGTAACATACATGAATCATTATTCAGAAAAAAAATCTATTTGAAAATATTTTCTATGTGAATTAAAGTGCCTTTCTGAAATCCAGTCTAAACTATTAGTAACAAGCTATGCACTTTTTCATACAATGAGTTTATTATGCTACTGTTTCTCTGCATAATATTTTATTAAACTTGTATGCTGCCTGACTCCCAACAACTTATGGCTAACATTGAAACAATTTTCAACAATTTAAAAAAGAAAAACAATAGCAAATGTGATAAAAGTAAGGTCTCTCATTTGCCAAAGGCTGGGTATATATTTGAAGAAAATCTAAAGCAAAGGTGGGCAGAACACCTGGATTTAGTATATCTTGTACTGCAATTTGTAGATTGGCAAAAATTTTTTACTTCAGCTTGTTTACCAATGGTAGAAACAGAATAAATCATAGTATAAATTAGATTGCTAATATTAAGGAAACTTGAGAAAAAGCCAATACAGATAGTCCTTGACTTAAAACGACCACATTGAGGCCAAAATGTCTGTTGTTAAGTGAGACATTTGTTAAGTGAATTTTGCTCCATTTTGCTTGCCTCAGTTGTTAAGTGAATCACTGCAGTGGGTAAGTTATTAACTCAGTTGTTAAGTGAACCTGTCTTCTCCATTGACTTTGCTTGTCAGGAGGTTGCAAAAGGAGGTCACATCATCTTGGAACATAGCAACAGTCATAAGTATGAACCAGTTGCCAAGCATCAGAATTTTGATCAGGCGACCCTAGGGTTGTTGCAACGGTTGTAAGTGTGAAAAATGGTCATAAGTCACTTTTTCAGTGCTGCTGTAACTTTGAATGGTCACTAAATGAACTGGTGTAAGTTGAGGACTACCTGTAGTGCATTTTGGTGTGAAAGAATCAAAACACATTTCCTGAACCATTAATTCATTCTTCACAATTTTTGCACCAAACTCAGACTGGTGGATTTTAGAATAGTAGTGTATGTGTTTGTTTGAATAGATTCTACAGATCTGAGGTTTACTCACTCCTGATTTATGGGAAAAATGAAAATTCTGGAACAAAATCATCTTGTTTTAATTTACTTTCTGGGTTGGTGGTGGAGATTTATGGTTCTGGAGTACTTTTTTTTATTAAACATTTTTTAAAAAATTTCAACAATTCACTTCTTTACAACGTTTCCATATCGGTATACATAGATTTAACTATACATATGTTTCCCTTATTTTGTTTCTGTACATATTACTCTATATTTAGATTTCATTAGTTTGTTTCTATACATATTACCATATTTATATACAAAATTACAATCCTTTATTTTGTGTCGATTCCCTTTGTCCGAGTTTCTTACTGATTTATAGCTCCTATTCCTTCTTCCGCTTATCTTCCTTAACCCTTACATCTATCTTCTAACCATTTATACCAATCATTCCATACCATACAGTATTCTGTCTCTCCTTTCTCCTTTATTTCTTTTGTGAGTCTGTCCATCTCTGCACACTCCAAAACCTTCCTAATCACGTTTTCTTCCGATGGTATATTATTATTCTTCCAGTTTTGTGCGTATATTATTCTCGCTGCCGTTATAATGTGTAAAATTATATATTGAATTTTTTTTTCATAGTTCCCTGTAAATATTCCTAATAAAAATAGTTCTGGTTTCATCTCTATTTGCTGATTTGTTATCTCTTCCAGCCATTTTCTTATTCTATTCCAATATTGTTTGGCTTTTGTACAATTCCACCACATATGGTAATATGTTCCCTGATTCTGTCTGCATTTCCAGCAGTCTGGTGGTGTATTCGGGAACATTTTAGACAATCTCGCTGGTGGAAGGTGCCATCTGTAAAACATTTTATACAAATTTTCTTTATACGCTACTGACATCGTCAATTTATAGTTTTTATCCCAAATTCTCTCCCATTTCTCCAATTCGATATTATAGCCGAAATTTTTGGCCCATGTTATCATAACTTCCTTAACTACCTCTTCCTCCATTCTATATCTCAATAAATAGTTATAGATTTTCTTGATCAATTTAATGTATAATCTTGTCTAATTCTTGTGGTTCTTTTTGGAATCCATATTGTTCTAAGTCCTTATGTCTTGTTTGAATCTGTGCGTATGGCCACCATTCGATGTTTACACCCTGTTCTTTTAGTTCTTGTCTTGATTTCAATTTTCCCTGCTCCTTTAATAAATCTTTGTATTTCTTGGTTTTGTCCATTTCCAATAGATTCGGATAGATTAGTGCTTCCATTGTTGACAGCCAATTTGGTATTTTATTATAGTGGGGGGTTTTTTCTGCCATACTTGTAATAATGCATCCCTGATTAAGTGTCTCTGGAAGTAACTATGAGTCTTATTTTTTCCGTCCCATAAGAAGGCATGCCATCCTATCTGTAGGTCATGCCCTTCTAGGGTCAAGATCCTTTTATTTTTTAGTTCTGTCCAATCTTTTATCCACGTGAGTGCCGTTGCCTGATAGTATGTCTCCCAATTTGGGAGCCCGAAGCTGCCTCTTTCTCTACTGTCTTGCAATAATTTTATTTTAATCCGTGGTCTTTTCCCTTGCCAAATATATTTCATTATCAATTTGTTTAAATCATCAAAAAAAATTTCCCTAATTTTATTGGTATGACCTGGAAGAGGAACAGTATTTTTGGTAGAATATTCATCTTGATAGAGGCAATCCTTCCTATAAGGGATAATGGAAGTTTTTTCCAGGTTTCCAAATCTTTTTTTATGTGTTGTATTAGTTTATTATAATTGTCTTCCTTAATTGTCGAACATCTAGCTCAGTGGTTCCCAAAGTGGGCGGTACCGCCCCCTGGGGGACGGTGGGATGACTTAGGAGGGTGCTAAGAGGCAAGGGGGGCGGCAGGGGCCCGCTAAGAGGCAAGGGGTCAAGCAGGGGAGCGCTAAGAGGCCACATGGAAGGCAGGAAAGCATGTCGGGGCAGCGGACAAGGGAGGTAGCAGC
>QLTV01004256.1:1294498-1306782 GCA_003457575.1 Thermophis baileyi | reverse complement strand
GGCTATATTGGTCACTGATTGTTATTTTGAACTGTCAGAAATGTTTATTCGTAAATTTTGAGTTGTTTGTTTATTATTCTCACTTTAACAGCTGAACATAAATGAGTGAGATGGGAAATTTTTCATTTTTCATTTAGTTGCATAATAATTCTGCACACTAATAGTTGCCCAATAATTGTGCACACATATTCTCCTAAGAAAGCCATAACCTCACTTTTACTTTCTTAAATATTCAGGTTTGAGGTTTATTAACATTTTGGATTGACCGAGAGCACAGTAGTTGTTCAATAATAAAATTAATCCTCCAAAATACAGCTTGCCTAATAATTGTGCACACAGTGTGTGTGTGCGTGTGTGTGTGTGTGTGTGTGTATCCCTATTGTTGATCCATATTCAGATTACTCATCTGATTTCCCTGTAGTGACAAAATCTAACAGGCTGTATACATTTTTAAGGCTATCCTTGGATGGTATTAGAAATATATGTTAGCATTGCTACCATTAAAAATAACTTAAGTCCCATTAGTCTGTGAATGAGATATCATGGGGGGAATGACAGAATGAAGAATCTGCCAGGTTGGCTTCAAATTGTAGTCAGGTATAATAAGGGAAAGATTCAGAGGGATAAGATGATGGAGTAGCCATAAAATGGGAACAATGTAGCCAAATCATTATTTCTCCTCAGATGGAGATGAAGAGATAAGTGGAAAGTCAATCTTTCTTCCTTTTCTGATCCCAATTTCACTAACATTATTTTGGTTTTGTTTTTTTGTCTTTGTTTTAATTAAAAATGAAATCTATTTTAAAAATTGAATTTTTTTTTAAAAAAAGTTTCCATTTTGAAGGAATACTGGTCAAATTGGTCAATAGTCAACCAAGTATGGGTGACTTAGTGTGTCATGTAAACAAGCTCAAAATATTCTATTAGGAATAAGTATAATTTGGACATTCTGTGTAGTTAGCTTCTGGAATTTAGAAAGAATTCTGGAATTTAGAAAGAATTCCCTGTCATTTACTTGTAAGAGGTTCCCCAACTTCTATGCAGCTTTCATAGTCCAATTTCATTCAAAAATACATAGCTCAATAGCTATATTCTTAACTATATGTGAAGCTATTTTTCATAGTTTGCTGAATAAGCCATAATTGGCTGGAGTCCAGAGGTGGGTTTCAGCAGGTTCTGACCAGTTCTGGAGAACCAGTAGCGGAAATTTTGAGTAGTTCGGAGAACCGGTAAATACCACCTCTGACTGGCCCCACCCCCATCTATTCTCTGCCTCCCGAGTCCCAGCTGATCGGGAGGAAATGGGGATTTTGCAGTAACCTTCCCCTGGAGTGGGGAGGGAATGGAGATTTTACAGTATCCTTCCCCTGCCATGCCCACCAAGCCACGCCCACGGAACCGGTAGTAAAAAAATTTGAAACCCACCACACATCATTATTGTAAAACAAGAAGGAAACCATAGCTCAGCACAATGAACAAACCTCGATTTTGTTATTTATAAACCAAAGTTTACAACTTACATTACTGGGTTGATCCAGCCAATAGCGGTTTATAGTATTTAGAAAACAATTTTCATTTAGTATAATCTATATATATGAAAATATATAATGGATGTGTGTGTATGTTCCAGCATAACTCTGGAACACCTCGAGCAATTTTAACCAAACGTGGTACATAGATGACTTACTCTGAAAAAAACATACTGTGGGGGTAAGACATCCCTAACACCCCTCGAGGTGTGTGTGTGTGTGTGTGTATAAATAAATATAAATAAATAAATAACCAGGCAACACCAGGTTATCAGCTAGTGCGGTATAAAAGTCCAATGAGAGTTCCCAAACGATGCTCCCAGGTATGAATTAAACGTCACAAATAATTGTGCTACAAGTTAATTCAGAAATAAGTCCCATCTCTAATGAAGTTCTCTAATCAGTGGTTAATTACTATTTGATAGTTGCCAGAATATCTGGCCCTTTTCCAGCTATTCTACTGCAATTCAGGAAGAGGCTGAGGCAGCAAGAAAATAAACGCTTCTCCACTTACGGCAAGGACAGTTCCAAAGCTTTTCCTAGCTTGTTAACCTTCACTGCGAATATTGAGCAGTTGCTATGAATTCTAAGGCAAGTCGTTTGAGGGGGGAGGGATTTCCTTCATCTTTGTCGATCTCTCAAGGAACACTAGTTAAAGATTAGTTCTGTGCTTGGATCACACAACTGTCCCAACCTTAGTGATACAATTACATTTTTCAGAATCCATTAAGGGTTAACCCTTGTTTTAACCTTTTCAGCATATGAACCTAACGAACATACTGTGAGATCTGAGTTTGGCTGAAGTTAAAGCTAACGTTAGAGCTGCCTGATCTACGGGGCATAAATGTTTGTTCTTCGCAGAATATAAAAGAAACAGTCGCGGCATAAGTGGAAACTCAAGCGATTCCCACACTGCTATAACTAAAATGCAGACTGAAAAGCTAGCATACTAAGCATTTTGCGATCTTTCCGTTAGCATGGTCTTCTTATGGCATCGGAAACAAATCAAATAATGCCTCGGGGAGAATTGATTAGGATTTTACAAATTCAATTGCGATTCACGTGTCTTTGGATGACTCGCTCACCAAGGATTCAATCGAACTTCGCCGCAGAGAAAGCCCAGTCTTCCGAGCCGCATAATTTCCGACTACACTTCCCAGGATCCTCCGGGGCGGGGCTGTCGCGAGGAAGGCGTAGTTAAAGAGCGGCGTCGTGGACGAGGCGGGGCTCAGTGCGAAGTTTCAGAACTCCGCTGCAGGGAGGCTCGGGAGCGCTTCTAAGTGCGCTCTGTCCATCTCGACAGCCGAGAAGCCCATCAGCCATGTCCGATTCGGGCGGCGGCGGCGGCGGCGGCGGGGAAGACGGCGGCGGCCTAGAAGCGGCCGGCTCGGCGGTGCAAAATGTGGCGGACGTGTCTGTGCTGCAGAAGCACCTGCGCAAGCTGGTGCCGCTTCTGCTGGAAGACGGCGGGGAGGCCCCGGCCGCCCTCGAAGCGGCTCTGGAGGAGAAGGGCGCCGTGGAACACATGCGGAAGTTCCTCTCGGACCCGCAAGTCCACGCAGTGCTGGTGGAGCGCTCCACCCTCAAGGGTGAGTCACCCGCGGCGGGGCGGCCGCGCTTGCGCCCCGGGGTGCGTTCAGATGGGCTGCCGAAGGAATTGGCTGGGAGCGGAAGAAGGAGCGACGGGATGGGGAGAGCGGGTCTCGCCCAGCGGTTAAGCCGCAGCTGCGCGGGGTGGAAAGGATGGAGAGGGTGTGGCCGCAGGCAGGCGGCGGCTGTCAAAATGGCGGCCCGGCTTGTTTGCTCCTTTGTCTGAATCGTCGGCCGGGGAGCTGCCTCCACCCGGAGGACTCGATGTCAGCATCCCCTTCCCTTGAGAGGGTCCCGCGTCGTGTTGCTCCCTTTAGTAGTGGCCGTCCGGCTTTTTGCAGCCCTCATCCATTAGCTGTAGAAGAAGCCCGCCGTCGCCCTGGCCCGAAAGAGTGTCTCTGCCTCTCCCAACTCCCGCCCCGGCCTTGAAAGACTGGCGAAAGGATGTGTGTGTCCTTCGTTGTATGGCTTTGTCCCGCTTCGATCTGGCGAATGCTGGCGGTAATTGAATATTTGCCAGGGCCTTAAATGATGGAGCCCAGCTGACATAATAAACACGGCTGGCCGAATCGGCCATGTTTGTTTTACCAATACTGTAAATCAGGTTTCACCTTCGGAGCACCAGATCCTAGGAAGCTGATTTACACGCCAGATTATTTTCGCCTCCCAGTGTGGAAGTATTTGCTCTGAATGGTAGTAACCTTTTGCCGTTTGCTCACAAGCCATGTCTTCTTCTGTGACTCCTTGTAATGCTTCATACATTGAAGCAGATTGTTTTCCCTGTAAATTTGGGGCATAACCATCTGGGACAGTTCCTTTGATTCGCCAAAGCCTGGGACAGAAGCGATCTGCCCCATCACTTACTATCACTTTTAGGTGTGTCAAAGGATTCTGCCTTCCTTGAAGGCAGAATGAATATAACAGTTTGATCAGTGTATGAGTAAATAAGATGCAAGAGAAAATGGACAATAGTACCTATTTTGGAATGAACGTTTAATAAACCACTCAGGATTATACTGCACTCTGGCCTTACAGTGAGAATAGTGTCATCAGATAGCTAGGAAAGGAAACAATCTGATTTGCTTTGTCAATCTAATAGGCTAGAATCAGTCATTGACCGTTTCCACCATTCTTTAACGGATGAGTTGAAATATCTGTATTTTGCACAATAACCTCCATTACATATTGTTTGTGTGCATTTTCATTGTAAATTATTTAACTACAAGATTAAGAAATGTTTGGGAAAACATACTGCTTAATATTTTGCATTTCCTAATAAATACAAAAAGGTTCTCAAGGTGGAACACCAATAAGGCCCCCACAGCACTATTGCAGTTGAATATGCACTTAGCAGTTTAAATGTATATTTCCATGGCTTACAGATAATTAAAACTGTATACTATATAACTATAGTATAAAAGCAAAATTTCTGTAAGTGAAATTCAGTTTCTTCGTCGAAACAATTATTGGTTTTATAAAAAGTAAGATTAGAAACAAAGAATATAAATCTAAAATCACATACTGTCACTGGACAGTATGAAAGGCTTAGTTGGTGAATTTTAAACTTTCTAAAAATGAAAATATTAATGGCCAAATATAATTACTAATTGATTAAATTTGATAACTTGGGGGTGATAAGGAAGAATACCATCCAAATATCTGCAATTTCTTTAAGCAGGTTTAGAAGTCATTCAGGAGACTTCTAAGAGGAGATAGTTCGTATGTAACTATTTCAACAATACCTAATCATTTGCAATATTTAAAATATTGATAGGTATTGTTGAAATTTCAGAAAGTAGTTTAGAATGTTTTTGCTTTATATAAAAATACTAATTACTCCAGTACAGTAAACACATGCTTTCTTCTAAATGTTCTTTGTGGTTGAAGAATTGTACAACTGTTTGTAAGCATTCTCTGTTCAATTCCATGCATTGTTAATTCTCCAAAACTTCTAAATTAGTGGTAGGATTCATTTTGTGACTAAGTATTTTTGAAAGGTATTTGGGTGTTTTCCAAATTGAGTGGTAGATTCTTTTATGGTCTTTTACAAATACAATAATTTTGATAAAGTTATTATAGACCTTGTAAGTAGATTTACAGATTTTGTTAGAACTGTCTTGTGCACTGCTTTTTAAAATCATGGTAATAGTACAACTTGATTATTTGTGTCACTAAGTCACCCTCCTCATTTCCATTTGAATGAAAAGTAAGTAATTTTTAGCTTTAGGTCCTTTTTGATAATTTAGGAAGAGCCATTTTTTAGATGTGTTGTGCAGTAATTACTAATATCACTTAAAGGAGATCAACTAGTATTAAATGATAATCAAAATAGTGCATTTTAGTTGATAATTCTGTTCATTACACCACTGACAAATGTCACTACAAAAAGTCTAGACTGTTTTTTTTCCGCAATTTAATAGATCCTTTGAAAATGCTGCAGAATAAGTTAAGAATTATATCATGCAAATATCTTAAGCTTATCAAGCAAATCTAAATTGTATGTCCCAAATTACTGACTTGAGATGTAGACCAATTTTGTAAAGTTTAAGCTACAAATTCTGGTATTATATTCACTCAGTATTTTATTTTCAAACGAGCAGTCATGGTGGCTAACAAATATTTAAAAGTTATTACATCAGTTAAAACCTGAAATATTTTGTCAGTGCTTAGAGAATTAGGCCAATCATGAAACCCATAGTAGCAGTTTTCCTAGTCTGGGAGCAATATAGGAAAAGGATCTTCTCTTGTAACCGAGATAGATGCCATTCTGATAAAAGCATTTTAATGTCCACAAAGGTTCATAATAGGACATAGTTCCTCAAATAATCAGGCTTAAACCATTTTGGGTATTAAAAATTAATGACCACACCTTAAATTATGACCAGTAAGCAATTGGTATGCAGTGCAGATATTTCACTATAGTAGAGACTCGTCGTAATCCTTATTACAATAGTTAAATCAGTCTCTGCATTTTGCAGTAATTGCAGCTTTCTGAGACTTTTCAGGAGTAATCTGATAATCAAGATGGGATTTTTGGAAAATTAATATTTCTTATCTGAATAACACCAAAATTTAATTCTCTTTTTTAATAAATTTCATCATTTATTTTGTTTCATTAAAAATAAAAATTTGATTTAGAATAAGTTATAAAGCAGAAATAATACCAAATTATATTGGAGCACTTTAAAGAACTGTCTGTTTTTAGACACAAAGTATGTTGATTTCTGTCAAAAAGTTGTGGATAAAAATTTGAGCAGAACAATGGAGAATCCTTATACTCCCCGGAAAGGCTATGTCCCTGATCTTACATCTTGCAGGAATTATTTTTTGTTTTTGTTTTTCCTTTCTAAAACACAAAAGTCTAGTAAACCTTGCTAAAAGTATTTTAGCTTTTTAACAAAAGAATAAGAACTTTTGTCAATTATGTCAATTGAATCCTTGATACTATGAAAAATGCTGAAAGTTCACTTAAGTATTTTTTTCTCTATAGAGATGTATTGTTCAAGCTCATTGCTCTTTCTTTCTGTTTCCCCATTTGGGTGTGTCTCCCAGAGAGCACGTCACTGTGCTGCATTGCAGTGGTGTCATTACTACAGCATTGTCAGCTAAGAAATTGATAATCGAGTCCCATTTTCCTTAAGCTATGTTGTTTTCCCGTATGTTTATAAAGAATCCTCTAATGTTTGAGAGAATTATAGCTTCTTTTAAGTGTAAATGTTATTTGTATTGAATCTTGACAAATTAGAATTAGAATTCTGTAGAAAACTCTTTATTTGTAAACTGTAAACTGGCATAGTTCAGATGCAAAAATGTTTAGTGAAAAGACAATTTATGTAAAATAGTATAAATAACAGCAATAAACAATTCTAACTTCATTTCTGGAGCCTCCCCCCCCCCCAAATTTCCCAATCTCTTTAGCACTTTCCTGGCTTTTACACTTTTCTGAATTTAAGCCAGTACAAAGCAAGAAAAAATATTAGTCTTCAGTTTTGAAGAGATCGTATGACCCCAAGTTTGAGGTTTTAAATTACTGATACATACTTGCTTTTTGTGTATGAGGTAATGGAAAGTGTTGTTTTCTACAGCGGGTGTTTAATGATCTATCTTTAAAAATCACATTACTTCCTGTATTTTTTTGTTTTCTAATGTTTCCCTTTGTCCTTTTTTTTCTCTTTTTCATATATCAAAATAAAAATGTATTAGTGGAGAAACTGATGCTAGTAAGGTTTCTTAATTCTTTGCAGAGGATGTTGGTGATGAAGGAGAAGAAGAAAAAGAATTTATTTCTTATGGAATAAGCACTGATATTCATTATGGTATAAAATCAAACAGGTCAGTCAAGATACGTCCTGTAAATATGCTGGTCAGTATGAAGTCTGTGCCTTTAAATATGTCTAACATACATGCCTACCTGAAAATGACAGATCAGTATTCGATGCAGATCATAAATAAAATGGAATTAAATTAAAAAGACAGGATTTATGTTAGTCAGTTAGAAGACAAATTAGAAAGCAGGATTATTCTACTCCCCTCCCCTTTGAAGAGTGAACTTTAAATGATTCTATGAAGCATATCTCACTTTCTGACACAAACATTGAAAGTGCCAATCATGTCAGATGTCATATGAGTAATGATCTTAATTTCCCATAAGGCCTGAATTGAAAAGAGCTGGATAAGTATCCTGCAATCAGAAACTACATTTAGTTGTTGTTATTGTTGTTGTTGTTTTTGTCCAAGGCTGTAAGGAATTATATAGTCACTGGAAAGAATAGGGTCAGGATGCTCAATCTCCTCCTTTTTTAATGGGAGTCAATTGCTTAGTAAAACTGTTAAGCACATCAAAGGCTTACATAATTATTTAAGGGTTTTATTTTTCTCAAAAATGGAAAATTTGCAACTTACTAATAATTTGATGCTGAATTGTGCTATTATAATCTTAGGTTGCAGCACATACATGGTGTGGAAATTCATGTTAGGATAGCTTTCTTGCCTGATCCTGGTTTAAATACTCTTTTAATAGTTTAATTTTTGTGTCCAGACTACCAGAAAATACTATGGTTCTAGGCTAGATGGGAAGTCAAAACCTCCCCAGAAGAAGGCAGTGACAAACCATTTCTATATTATGGCCAAGAAAATTGCATGAACCTGTTCATGGAGTCAGTAGGGTTGAGCATGGATTCAAGTATAAGTTACTTATCAGGCAAAATGCTGTCATTAGACATGTGGCCTTTCAGGTAATTTGGTAGGATTTTATTGTTTCAGTTTTGTTGAATGCCACCCAGTCACTTGCTTGTGAGCTGGGCAGCCATATAAATTAGATGATTGATTGACAGACAGACAGACGGACAATATAAAAATAGGTTCTGTGGTACTACAAAAGTATTTAATCGATGTTTAGGTTTTGATAATATATTTAGTATTGCTATTAGCTAGTTGAGTACTTGTTTGAAGTGGAAATAAGATACAAACTTAACAAAAATTAAAACTGCCTAGAATTTGAATGTCCTCGTGTTAAACTGAGTAAATGCTCACTAATATATATATGTATATATTTTGTAATCTATAGTTTGGCTTTCATTAAGCGGACACCAGTAATTGATGCAGACAAGCCTGTGTCATCCCAGCTCAGAGTTCTCACTCTCAGCGAAGATTCTCCCTATGAAACTTTGCATTCCTTCATTAGCAATGCTGTTGCTCCGTTCTTCAAGTCCTACATCAGAGAATCTGGCAAGGCAGACAGGTAACTACTCTAGTTGGTACAATTTGTATTTCTGATATGGATGAGTGAATTTTAAAAAAGAAATATGGGAAGATAACGTGGAAAACTATTGATAGTCAAGATCCTAACTGTTAGAAGACATTTTAAGAGGTTTTTTTTTGAAAGATTGAAGCTTCAAGCTGCATTTGATGTTACTCCCATGGGTTCTTATAGGAAAGAGGCAACTTTCTGAAGTGTGTGATTCCCTGTGGAAAACATTGTAACAGCAGTTAATTGTGTGGCATATCTCATTCTTTTATCAAGTTTATTTTAAATTGTAGTAATATCTTACCCTATGTTTGTGTTGGTGGGCAACGTATTCTGGATTGCATGCAAATGTAAATGTCTTAATTACATATGTAGATTTTTATTTACCCTGTTTTTGTATTTCTCCTAAGGGATGGGGATAAAATGGCTCCCTCAGTTGAGAAAAAAATTGCAGAACTTGAAATGGGACTTCTGCATTTGCAGCAGAATATTGAAATACCAGAGATTAGTTTACCAATTCATCCAATTATCACTAATGTTGCCAAGCAATGCTATGAACGTGGAGAAAAGCCAAAGGTTACAGATTTCGGTGATAAAGTTGAGGACCCAACTTTTCTCAACCAGCTACAATCTGGAGTTAACCGCTGGATTAGAGAAATCCAAAAGGTAAATTGGGAAATGTATTATTATTATACTTTATTCATTAAACATGAAACTCCGTCAACTGAACATTCAAAAATGCATCACAAATACCATTGACTGGTGCTAATGGTTGATACGGGATGCTGCCAGCGTCCTAGGTATCAACCAAGTACATTGTTGTTGTTGTTGTTGTTGTTGTATAAACATGTGAAAACACAGTTGCCATTTCTTTAGCTGGTGTTGGTCTTCATACTCATCAACTTTTTTCCCCAAGAACCTAGGAGGATAGCACAATATATTAGTGTAGTTTATATGGAGATCCAAGCAGTGTGGTCTTTTGTAACTTACAGAAATTTTGTCAATTTCCAAAATTGCCATCCAATATATTTTAGTATGGCACCTAGTGTGCCAATAGACAGTGGGATCACCATGGCCAATTTATGCTATAATATTTCAATTTTCAGACCTTGATACTTTGCGATCTTATCCTATTCTTTGTCTTCTATTCTACTAAATTCTGCTATTGCCACATTAACTCTCCACACTTTCTAGTTTTCAGCCACAGTTAAATCTAGTGTGTTACCGGCCAAGATTTTATCAGTTTGTATTAATATATCCCACAATATTTTAACCACCTCATTTTTGACTACTTTTTGAATTCAACCAAATTTTCATTACTTGCATACAATAAGTAAGGTTTTCTGCTATAATTGCTTTTCTGTAGATAGGTTGGTGTTCACAAGTTCATATTGTTCTGTTCACTGTTTATATATTAAAGCGACTGAAGCAGAATAAGGAAAACAAACACTATACTCATCACATAAACTTATGGCTTAATTCATTAAATATGTTTTTTCATTTTATTTTTCCAGGTGACCAAATTAGATAGGGATCCTGCATCAGGTACCGCTTTGCAAGAAATCAGCTTCTGGCTAAATTTGGAACGTGCTCTTTACCGTATTCAGGAGAAGCGTGAAAGCCCTGAAGTTCTATTAACATTAGATATTTTGAAACATGGCAAGCGTTTTCATGCTACTGTTAGCTTTGATACAGACACAGGTAAGAGCTATCCAGAAACAGAATTTGGCAGAAGTGTGTGTGTGTGTGTGTGTGTGTGTGTGTGTGTGTGTGTGTGTGTGTATTACTGCTTTAACACTTAAAAAAGCAAATCCGTTTTCTTTTTTTTAACACCCAGGTCTGAAACAGGCATTGGAGACAGTTAATGATTATAATCCATTAATGAAAGACTTCCCTCTAAATGATTTGTTGTCTGCAACTGAACTGGATAAAATACGACAAGCATTGGTGGCAATATTCACTCACCTGAGAAAAATCAGAAATACAAAATATCCTATTCAAAGAGCTCTGCGCTTAGTGGAAGCCATTTCAAGAGACTTAAGTTCCCAGTTACTCAAAGTATTGGGCACACGAAAACTGATGCATGTTGCCTATGAAGAATTTGAGAAGGTAAGTCTTGCTTACATGCAGATACGATGAGGGAACAGACCAAACATTGAGACAGAATATTAGCTTCAGCTCAGAAGACACTACAACTTATTTCCTACTGCACAAAAACCGTAGCATTGAAGCGAATTACTCATATTGACAGAGTGGTGATTCTGCCTAACTATTTTTAAAGATAGCTTTCTCACAGATTTCAATTTACAACGTTCTGAAATTTTGGAGACATAATCAAACAGCCCTGAAATAGTATTTGTTTCATAATGGCTGATTACTAGTTGTGTCTCTCTGTAAATCAAGAAGATGGATTTTAAGTAAACTATGTAGTGCATAATAAACTAAAAAAAAATTACAGGATATATTAATTTCTTTTAATTCGATATTATTTCAGGTCATGGTTGCATGCTTTGAAGTCTTCCAATCTTGGGATGATGAATATGAGAAACTGCAGGTCCTACTAAGAGACATTGTGAAAAGAAAGCGAGAAGAGAATCTGAAGATGGTATGGCGTATCAATCCTGCCCACAGAAAGCTGCAGGCTCGTCTTGATCAAATGAGGAAGTTTCGGAGACAGCATGAACAACTAAGAGCAGTCATTGTCAGAGTCCTACGGCCTCAGGTAATACATATTGCCATTTTTGTTAAAATATTGATAGGTTTTCCAAATCTTAAGCATGCATTTAATCTTGCAGGTGTTTGTTTCATAGGCTTCTGTGAAGGCTCTTTTTAATTGAAAAGGGTATTATAAACCAGCTTCCGAAAAAATTGTTTGAATGGCAAAAAAAAAACCCTCCCACAATTGGCAAGTGGGGATAAATACAGTTGCAAGAAAAAGTATGTGAACCCCTTGGGGATTACGTGGAGTTTTGCATAGAAAAACACAGAATTAAAAGAAAAGAATTAAAAGAAAAACACAGTCTGCTTAAAATAATACTACACAAACATTAGATGTTGCCATGGTTTAATTGAACATAACATGTAAACATTCACAGTGCAGGGAGGAAAAAGTATGTGAGCCCCTAGCCTAATGACTTCTCCAAGAGCTAATTGGAGCCAGGAGTGAACCAACCTTGACTCCAATCAGTGTGATGATATTGGATGTGTTGCTGACAGCTGTCCTGCCCTTTAAAAACACACACCTGGTTTGGGTTTACTGGTTTCAAGAAGCGCTGTCTGATGTGAACCATGCCTCGCAGAAAAGAGCTCTCAGAAGACCTACGATCAAGAATTGTTGACTTGCATGAAGCTGGAAAGGGTTACAAAAGTATCTCCAAAAGCCTTGATGTTCATGTGTCCACGGTAAGACAGACTGTCTA
>QLTV01004256.1:1276498-1294010 GCA_003457575.1 Thermophis baileyi | reverse complement strand
CAGGAAACGTTTGGTTGAGGTTATTGCTGCCAAAGGAGGGTCAACCAGTTATTAAGTCCAAAGGTTCACATACTTTTTCCTCCCTGCACTGTGAATGTTTACATGTTATGTTCAATTAAACCATGGCAACATCTAATGTTTGTGTAGTATTATTTTAAGCAGACTGTGTTTTTCTATTGTTGTGACTTAGATGACGTTCAGAGCACATTTTATGACCAATTCATGCAAAACTCCACGTAATCCCAAGTGGTTCACATACTTTTTCTTGCAACTGTATTGCAAAAACATAGTAAAATAGATGGTGAAAACTCATAGCAAGCATGCTGGCATCTTGAGTTTAAATAAACAGGTCATGGGTTTTTTTTAGAAACCTTGTTGAATATTAAGACCCATTTTTTATTTGAGTATTAAAAGCCTACTTTTCTGAATACTGAATGATAAATATCCTATTAACTGCTATGACTTTAAACAGGTTACCGCTGTGGCCCAGCAAAATCAAGGAGACGTGCCTGAGCCTCAAGATATGAAAGTAGCAGAAGTGTTGTTTGACGCCGCTGATGCTAATGCAATTGAGGAAGTAAATCTTGCTTATGAGAACGTGAAAGAAGTAGATGGCTTGGATGTTTCAAAAGAAGGTACAGAAGCCTGGGAAGCTGCAATGAAGCGATATGATGAAAGAATTGATAGAGTTGAAACCCGCATTACTGCTCGCCTCAGGGATCAGCTTGGCACAGCCAAGAATGCCAATGAAATGTTCAGAATCTTCTCCAGATTTAATGCTCTATTTGTTCGGCCACATATTAGAGGTGCCATCCGTGAATACCAAACACAGTTAATCCAACGTGTGAAAGACGACATAGAATCACTTCATGACAAATTCAAAGTTCAGTATCCTCAAAGTCAAGCTTGCAAAATGAGTCATGTTCGAGATTTGCCTCCTGTCGCAGGGTCTATAATCTGGGCTAAACAGATTGACAGGCAACTTACGGCTTACATGAAGCGTGTTGAAGATGTTCTTGGGAAGGGCTGGGAGAACCATGTAGAAGGACAGAAGCTAAAGCAAGATGGAGACAGCTTCCGTATGAAGCTCAACACTCAAGAAATATTTGATGATTGGGCTCGGAAGGTTCAGCAGCGAAATCTTGGTGTCTCTGGTCGCATTTTTACCATTGAGAGTACTCGTGTGAGAGGCAGAACAGGAAATGTCCTCAAGCTAAAGGTTAACTTCCTCCCAGAAATAATTACACTATCCAAAGAAGTCCGTAACCTCAAGTGGCTTGGATTTCGGGTTCCTCTTGCAATAGTCAACAAAGCTCACCAAGCCAATCAGCTCTATCCTTTCGCCATCTCTTTGATTGAGAGTGTTCGCACATACGAACGTACTTGTGAAAAAGTAGAAGAAAGAAATACCATTTCTCTCTTGGTTGCGGGTCTTAAAAAAGAAGTGCAGGCTTTGATTGCAGAGGGCATTGCACTGGTGTGGGAATCTTACAAACTTGATCCTTACGTTCAGCGATTGGCAGAGACGGTCTTCAACTTCCAGGAAAAGGTTAGTTTATTGTCATACTTGTTTCACGTTTGGGGTTTTAAATGGATGAGTGACCCAGTAATGTTTCAACGAGAGCAAAATATAAGATTGGGAGCAGGAAATAATCTTTTAAAAAACCTCATTACATCTTCTGTTTCTGCAGGCATTTCCCTAGAGACCAAAGTAATAGACGTATCAATTCCTAAATATACTAAAAAATCTAGGTGACTTAGCTGATACAATTAATGCTACTTCCCCCCCACCCCCTTCCTAGCATTTTCCTGCAAGTGCAGGATCCACTTTTTGGATTAACCATGTGTTGTCACGGTAGCCTGGCGTCATGGGCTGGGAGAGGCCCAAAATCATCCAGCCGGCTTTCATGCCTAAGGCGGGACTAGAATTACAGTCTCCTGGTTGCTACCCTGGTGCCTTAACCACTAGATCAAACTAGCTCTGTAGATGATGATGATGATGATGATGTTATCCATTCAGTCGACTCTTGGCGATTCTATAGGCCAGATCTCTGCACACCACCTGATCTTGAACTGTGTCTTGAGTTTTTCTATAGGTGTCAGCTTTGATAGTGTCCAGCCACCATGTTCTTTGACAGCCTTTTACCGCTTACTCTTTCAAACATAATTGCTTTGTCCAATGACTATAACATTGTTATGTAATTACATTTACAAAGTTTGGGGCGGAAGGATTGTTAAGTACTAAAGGCTTATTTTCTATCTTCTAGGTAGATGACTTGCTTATCATTGAAGAGAAAATAGACCTAGAAGTCAGATCCTTGGAAACATGCATGTATGATAACAAAACATTCTCTGAAATTTTGAACAGAGTTCAGAAGGCTGTGGATGATCTGAATCTTCATTCATATTCCAATTTGCCAATTTGGGTGAATAAGTTAGATATGGAGGTAAGCTTCACTGACTGTATTTCTTCCTAAGCTCTCTGGCTTATGTCTTGAGAAGGAGTCTGAAAAGGTGATTGAAGTGCACAGTTCTTTTTATTTCCTTTCTATTCAGTTGCTAAATTCCAAGTTGATACACTTAACCTGAAAATAGCCCTCATTGTAACTCAGTAAAGCATATCTGCAAACATACATAATAGGACAATAGTTACTTATGCTTAAATCTTTTTAAAATCCAATCTATTTTCGTATGATTGATAATACTATTTTTATCAGTTTTTCTGTTCAGATGATAACATACATAAATGCATATTGAAGAATGACTAAATGTTCTATGAGATAAAAGACAATAAGAATTGAACAAACAATCGATTCTAGAAATATGTTTTTCCTTGGTTATTAAGCACGCTGCTAAAACTGTTAAGCTAAGTGATCCAATATAGCAGTGGCAAGGATATATTTTGTTGGTGGTGAATGGAGGTTCCTAAAATTCTTTTGATTTTACTTCAGCACCTTTTCTAAACTGTTCAGACTTATTGGAATCATATTAAGGGTAAAATTTTAAAACTGTCAAATTTTATTCAGTAACCCACAAATAATGTTTGGAAATATTATTCTTAACCATATTTTACTTTAAAATTTAAAGGGATTTTCTGTTCTCCAAATTTTTCAGTGGCACAGTTTTCATGTAATATTCAGTCATATTGATACTTGTTTTATGTTAAGGTAGTCCCACTTAATGGCCACAATTAAAACTGGCAATTTGGTCAATAAGCAACAGTCGTTAAGTGAGACTTCATATCACTGCACAGACTTATGTCCTCACTTCAGCTGCAGTTGTTAAGCGAGACACTATGTGACTATGAATTGCAGTTTTACTGTCATTCACTTTGCTTCTTGAAGCCGGCTGTGAAGCGCACCAATGACAATCACATGACTATGGGACACTGCAACTGTCACAAACAGCAAAGCACCCAAACCTTGATCACACCACCATGGAGATGCTGCAGTGGTGGTAAATGTGAGGACTGGCTATAGAATTACTTTTTCTGTACCATCATAACTTCGAACAGTTGTTAAAAATGGCAGTCGCAGACCTAAGTCGTCACAACTCCGTGTATTATGTGAACTGTGTCTAACTAGCCCTTCTGTTGCATATTCTGTAGCCCTTCAGTGGAACCATTGGCAAACCAATTTCATTTAAAATATGAATAAAAATAAGCACTGGTTGTCAAGTGATACAATTGTTGAACATATTTGCATCCTAGATTGAGAGAATACTAGGAGTTCGTCTGCAAGCTGGCTTGAGAGCATGGACACAAGTACTCCTTGGTCAAGCTGATGACAAAGCCGAAGTAGATATGGATACAGATGCTCCACAAGTCAGTCATAAACCAGGTGGAGAGCCTAAAATCAAAGTAAGTGAAGTTTTCACTTTAAACTATATCTGTGCAGTTTGAATACTATTGGTATCTGTTGAAGAACACCAGTAGTGATTCTGTTGAAGTTTATTCATATTTGCACAAATGCAGTAAATATAATTTTTCAGAGAAGCTATCTTCCAGAGTTTTACTAGAAAATTTCTAGCTCATGAGTGTCACATTGGCAATTTATTTAAAGTTTGGGGATAAGAGAAAAGTGGGATGCCTGTGTTCTACTATAACTAGTCAATAGCTAAAGATTTTAATAGTTTTCTCAAACCTTCAATCTGGTTTCCAGCATGTGGATTATGTTAATTTCTTTTCGTGTACCTCATATTTATTCCCTTGTTGTCTTTATCTCACTGAACTTGCTTTTTCTATTGGAACATCAGACAAATAAGATAAATGTATGTAAGTTTCATAGTCAAAAGAGACAGGTCTCTGTCCTAAAGTCTTTTTCATGTGAATATTTATGATTTGTGAAAGAATAGAAGAATAAAGTGGTGGGATAAGTAAAAAAAATGTTGACTCTGGTGCTTAGGCTTTGCAAACATTAAACAGTTAATGAAATAATTTCATAGATCAGTTTTGAGATACAGTTTGAAGTAATATATCTGGGCAACGTGGTCTTTCACATTGTAACCTCTTCTCCAACTATAACATTGGAAGGTTTTTAAAATGAATATTATGTCTTTTATCTAGTAGAGCAAAACTGAACATGGCTTTATACTTTTACAGAATGTTGTACATGAACTACGAATAACCAATCAGGTGATCTATTTGAATCCACCAATTGAAGACTGCAGATACAAACTCTTCCAAGAATTGTTTGCTTGGAAGACAATAATACTCTCACTTCCTAGAATCCAAAGTCAGAGATACCAGGTAAAACATACACACACGCGCGCACATACATTTGACTCAAAGAATTCTTGAGACATTCAAGAATTTTGGTTAAATTGCTAATTGTTTTAATTTTAAAAAAAATTGTTCTGTATTTAATTCTGGATTTGATTAGGTTGGTGTGCACTATGAGTTATCAGAAGAAGAAAAGTTTTATCGTAATGCTTTGACACGGATGCCAGATGGTCCTTCAGCTCTGGAGGAAGCTTATTCTGCTGTCAAGGGGATTGTAACAGAGGTGGAGCAATATGTTAAGGTAGGATTGTAGTTTGTTTCTTGGGGGTTCATTTTGAGATAATGTATCAGTATTCTGTGTGATTGACTGATGTCTTGATTGATTATTTATTGCTGAATGTTCTGCCTTTACACTCTTACCAGGTACGTTAATTTTATAGGTTGGAGAATTTGTATCTTGTTTTTTGAAGGACTTTAAATTCATTAAAGTAGTTTTCAATTTGTTCAGAAATGATGACTTCTTTCTTAAAATTGCTTAAGTTTTCTTTCTGTGTGTGCTTGGTTTATAGGTTTGGCTGCAGTACCAGTGTTTATGGGACATGCAAGCTGAAAATATCTATAACCGACTTGGAGAAGATTTAAACAAGTGGCAAGCACTGTTGGTTCAAATCAGAAAAGCCAGAGGAACCTTTGACAATGCAGAAACTAGGAAGGAATTTGGGCCTGTTATCATAGATTATGGAAAGGTAAACATTTCCAAACATGCTATTGAGTAATATCGTTGGTTTGTTAATTTAGTACCTAATCAGATTGTAAAGCAAATTTTGAAAGTCAAAAACATAGATATTGCTGGGTTTTTTAGTCACTTTCCCTTAACGTATGCAAAAATAAAAATAAAAGAATGAGAATGAATGAGGAAATGCAATATAAATATAAAAGTAGGGTTTTGTGTTACAGAGATAGAAAGGTATAGAATAAAAGTATCATTATTTTCATTGTGTAGGTTCAATCCAAAGTGAACTTGAAGTATGACTCCTGGCATAAAGAAGTTCTCAGCAAATTTGGTCAAATGCTGGGCCAAAACATGACAGAATTCCATTCTCAGATTTCCAAGGTAAGAATATTCTATAGTAAATGTGATGGTCATTTATTATATTAAGTTACCCTAAACAAAAACAAAAAGGAGAGGTAAACTAATTGATCTTATGTAATACTATACTTACAGGTAGGATAAAAGAGTTGTCTTTTTTCATAGTTTTTATTGATTTAGGAAACATTAGCAACAGTGGCATCTCCTTTCTGACCTATCAATTTTTAGAGCAGGCTTCACTGTTGTAAGTTATTCTGATGTTTCCTGATATAATTATAGCTTTGTGCTTTATTCCATTTCTTGTAGTCCCGTCAAGAATTGGAGCAACATTCAGTGGATACAGCTAGCACATCTGATGCTGTCACATTTATCACATATGTGCAGTCCCTGAAACGCAAAATCAAGCAGTTTGAGAAACAAGTTGAGGTAAGCTTGTTTGGCATATTTAAAAAAAAAAAAGTTTTGAAAAGATACATCCTGATTATAAATTCTTTGTCAATTTTAGACATTTAAAAAAAACATACACCTTTTCAACTAATAAAATGATTAAGTTCTTCATATTATAGTAGCAGCTGTGAATTTAAAATTCCAGCTTAGGTATCTTTTGATCTTACCATATACCGTATTTTTTGGAGTATGATGCACTTTTTCCCCCCCTAAAAGAGGGTGGAAATGTTGGTGCGTCTTATACACCGAATACAGCCATTTTTGGCCTCTTGAAGCTCCGCCCCATGTGAAAACGGGTGCGCAGAGGGTTTGGGAGGTCTGCAGAGTGCTCCTGGGGGCTGGGGGAGGGCAAAAACGTCCCGTTTTTGCAAAAAATGACCCGTTTTTCACAAAAATGGGGTGCGCAGAGGGTTTGGGAGGTCAGCAGAGTGCTCCTGGGGGCTGGGGGAGGGCAAAAACATCCCCATTTTTGCGAAAAATGACCCGTTTTTCACAAAAACGGGGTGCGCAGAGGGTTTGGGAGGTCTGCAGAGTGCTCCTGGGGCCTGGGGGAGGGCAAAAACTTTTTTTTTCTTACTTACCTCTTCGAAATCTTGGTGCGTCTTATACACTGGTGCATCTTATAGTCCGAAAAATACGGTATCTTCTTTTTTCTGACCATATAGCTATACCGTAATGGCCAACGCTTGCTTGAGAAGCAGAGATTCCAGTTTCCTTCATCCTGGTTGTATATTGACAACATTGAAGGAGAATGGGGTGCTTTCAATGATATTATGCGACGAAAGGATTCTGCCATTCAGCAACAAGTAGCAAACTTGCAGATGAAGATTGTTCAAGAAGATCGAGCTGTAGAAACCCGCACAGTGGACTTACTGACAGACTGGGAGAAAACAAAGCCTGTAACAGTAAGTTTCCATTAATTCAACCAGTTCTTTTTATCTTTTAGCTTAAATATGCATTAGGAGATCTATTTATTATTTTCACTCCATATATTTGCATGGCTTTAATATTGTTTTGGTGACTCTTCTTGATGATATCACAAACCTATAATTAATTTTGGTGCTCTGGTTGAACACGGTGATTGAAACAATAGACCTAATACAATGTTCTTACTACCTGAGAAGTATACATTGTTTCAAATACACACCACCTTCCCTGGGTAGAATTTCACCGTACTTAATAGTATCCTAGGAATACATAAGGTATATCCCAAAATTAGTTAAGGGTGTTTTATAGCAGCTGTAAGGCTAAAATATGATAGAAAGTGCCCATGTCAAATTATGTAATAGTGACTTCTAAAGTAACATATTTTAAATTTTATATTAAGAAGTTTTGTAACTTCTTTCTTAAGGGCAACCTACGCCCAGAGGAGGCTCTCCAAGCACTTACCATCTATGAAGGAAAA
Source organism: Thermophis baileyi (assembly GCA_003457575.1). Lineage (NCBI taxonomy): Eukaryota > Metazoa > Chordata > Lepidosauria > Squamata > Dipsadidae > Thermophis > Thermophis baileyi. Next base: position 1,286,348 of record QLTV01004256.1, on the reverse strand, counting down.
TTTGGAAGATTGAAAGATGACCGTGAAAAATGCGCAAAGGCCAAAGAAGCTCTGGAGCTTACTGATACAGGACTTCTCAGTGGCAGTGAAGAACGTGTCCAAGTAAGAAAAATCACGATTTGAATTCCAAGAATTGGAACATGAATGTTTTATAATTATGAGATTCAAATTAGAAACACATATAAACATATGTCCTGCTATAATTACAGTGGTTCTTCAGAAATCATATATTTTATCACTGAATCTATACCTATTTTAATGTATTCATATTTTTAACTTTTTCATCACAGGTTGCCTTAGAAGAGCTACAGGACCTTAAAGGAGTCTGGTCTGAACTTTCAAAAGTTTGGGAACAGATTGATCAAATGAAGGAACAACCTTGGGTTTCTGTACAACCCAGAAAGGTATTACTTCAGCTATTCATGTGAATGTAGAACTGGGGGGCAGGGGATGTCATCCATTCTTAAATATATAATATATATCCTCTTTTATGTCCCTAACTCTTACAATGTAGAAATTTAAAACTTTTTTTTTCAGATGTGTGGGAAAACATTCATTAGAACAAATTGGATAATCTCTTAATGAGAAGCCTAGAAACTTTAGTATGCCTGTTAAGAGTCCACAAGGATAAATCACTTCAATCATCTTTCTTCTATTATTTAACCATATTAGAAACTAAGAACCTCTGGAGATAACCTATTGATGACTGATACTGCATGTCTCCATACTAGTTTCTTTTAAGTTCCTACTTCCATCAAAATTGACTTTTTCAGTATAGCGTTATACTACTTAATATGAATATTAGTTGGGAAGGGTATTTGAACATTGCACCCATTTTTGGTGTTACACCCTTCGATTAATTTTTACTACATCGTTTATTGCCTATTGTTTTATTTTTTATTTTTAATACTTGCATTAATACAAACTGTTCTGATCACTGAATGAAATGTGGCATATCTATGTCAAAATAATGTTTAAACAAGCACAGGCTGGGGCCAGGACATTGATGGGTATGGTTTTGTTTGATGTGTTGATAATATTTTTTAGGGGCCTTGACACAGTTTCTTTTGAATTCAATTGCTGTAGTTTGGTTGTGTTCACCTACCTTCCCAGAGTTATATGGGTAGTTGAATGGTTATAGTAATTTGTTAAATGAAATAAAATAAAACAAAAAAATAGAAGTGACACTATTGCCAGAGGGAAAAAAGTGGTTTTAAAAAATGAAGAGCTGCTTTATGAAATGAAACATATTACAGTGAGCTAGATTTTTTAGATAAGTTTTCTTTCATTATTTTACTATTACATATAGTTTATTACAAGAGCATTATTTTGATATCACCTCTGTTTTATTGGTTTGTATCTTAGATAAGACGTCAGCTCCTTCTTTTCAAAAAGGTTGAAACTGGATGATTTGAGTTAACTTTAACTAAGGGGGGCAAAGCCAGATGCAATTTTGCAAAGTCCCCTAAGACTGCAGAGTAGATTTGGAAAATTGGTTTGGTATATCTACTTTCTATCAGTTTGACAGTGCTAGATAACAATCATACAAGTAGGATTAGAATAAAACCCAAATAAGGCTAAGAAATTTTACAGTGAATTAATATGATCATTTATTTTTGCAAACCATAATAGGTATACAGCTGGTCAGCATCACAGATAAAGGTTCCTTTAGTTTAAAATATGTTAATAAGTATGTAATGAAGCATGAATTCATAGGTTCATAGACTTCAAGATTTGCAATTTTTTCCAAATTGTTCTTGTTTTGACAGCTTCGCCAAAGTTTAGATGGCTTACTAAACCAGCTGAAAAATTTTCCTGCTCGGCTACGTCAGTATGCATCCTATGAATACGTTCAGAGACTTCTGAAGGGTTACATGAAGGTAAGGTTGCTTTTGAAAACTACTTCAATGTAGCAGTATGTTGATTTTAAAAGAATGATTTTATGCTTTTTTTTTCTTTTTTCTTCCAGATAAATATGTTGGTAATTGAGCTGAAATCAGAAGCTCTTAAGGATCGTCACTGGAAACAATTGATGAAGAGGCTACATGTCAATTGGGTGGTTTCTGAACTAACTCTGGGGCAGATTTGGGATGTTGACTTGCAGAAGAATGAATTGATTGTGAAGGATGTGCTACTTGTGGCACAAGGAGAGATGGCACTGGAAGAATTCTTGAAACAGGTAGCAATTCATTTTTAATTTCTATACCATTTCATACATTTTCAATTTATATTCTAGTGATTTTAACAAAAATATGAATTAATTGTATTTTGTATCAGGGTTTTGTAAAGACGTTTCATAGTCTTTACTACCCTAAGCTCTAGGTCTCATTGTTACTTCCTTTTGTTTAAAGATACGTGAAGTATGGAATACCTATGAGTTGGACTTGGTCAACTATCAAAACAAATGCCGTTTGATTCGTGGTTGGGATGACCTCTTCAACAAGGTCAAGGAGCACATCAACAGTGTATCTGCAATGAAGCTTTCTCCATACTACAAGGTAATGACTAGCTATATTTACTTTATCTTCTCCATATCGCAGTATTTTTGAACAGTATATGTTAAACCATGCTTCAATTTATTCTTGAAAAAGCTTAAAAGCATAAGCACAATGTGCAAGCTTCTATACAAAACTATCTATAAATTATGATCATTGGCAGAATATCCAGAGGCCCCAATAGCAGTAAAATGTGGCAGCTAGGTTACTCACAGTGAATGACAGACAATTGTTTCCAATCACACTTCATAGCTTGAATGGTTTTATTGCCCAGCTATCTGACTATCTGCTTGTGTCACTAGTCTGCCTGTTTTTTTAAGATCTCTTAGAGAAACATCATCATTTGCAGAGCCTGTTTAATAAAATGTAGCAAAAGCACCGCATATTTTAAAAAACAATTAAATTACGTTGGCTGTTTAACATTCTAATTTCAGGCTTGAAATGCAATTTTTAAAAGTTTTAACATTTGTTTATTATATTTTATTGTATATCACATTGTGGTCTTCATTGGAGATACAATCAATACTTTTACTGAATAAATATAATTGTTTTATTGTGACTCATAAATTAATAGATGCCTTAATTAGTAGTTTCAGCCTACTGTGAATTTGTTTCATTAATTGAAGCTTATTATTTATTTCTAGGTATTTGAAGAAGATGCCCTTAGCTGGGAAGACAAACTGAATCGAATTATGGCACTGTTTGATGTCTGGATTGATGTCCAGAGGCGATGGGTTTACTTGGAAGGCATCTTCACAGGTAGTGCTGATATCAAACATCTGCTGCCAGTTGAAACTCAGAGGTTCCAAAGGTAATGGTCTGACCCCAATTTTGGATGTAAACATCAGAATGTTAATATTGTGTTTAGTTTTGGAGTTTTTATGGAACAATTCAATAGTAGTAATTTTATCACCATTGCAACGATCTCTACATAGTTCCCTGTAAAGTCTACTTGGAAACTGGAACTGGTACAAAATGGTTCCTGGTGTTGGCTATAATGCTATATAGTGGTTCCAAAATGGTTCCTATAGTGTTGGCTAGGAATATATATATATATAACACTGGTATTGCAGAACCTGTATTAGCTACCAATAAGTTTCTGAGTGCAGTTGAAAATGCTGATTTTGAGCTATAAAATCCTAAATGGCTTGATACCTAGATATTTGCAGAACTGTATTCTCATCATCCTATATAATCCTGTTCTTCTATTGAATTATCACAGAAGAGGCTACTGGTTGTTCCCAGTGTCTATGATGTTTTGATTATGTGCTAATTTCTATAGACCAGCCTCTCCTTCAATCAGTTGTTAGTATTCCATCAGGTTTATGTAACAATGGGTAGTCCTCACTTACCGAAAACTCATTCAGTGACACTCTGAACTTATGATGAAAATAGAGATTTATGACTCATCTGATCCCAATTCAGGCACTTTGCAACCATTGTACATTTATGATGGTTGAAGTATCTCTGGGTCATGTGATCAACATTTGCGACCTTCAGAGCAGGCTTCACCAAGCAAAATCAATGGGGAAGCCTGCAGGAAGTTGCAAATTGTGGTCATGTGACATCACATTTAATGACCACAACCAGAACTGAGGTAGGTAGTGCAGTCACTTAACATCACATTTATTGATCATACCACTTGACAATCCCTATTGCAGTTGGTAAGTAAGGACTGCCTGCATTTTTAGATCCAATTATTTTAATTTTGGTTTATTCACTGTAGATGACTTAATGTATATTACATCATGATGATCACTTGTTAACTGTTCTGAGTCTTTGGCAGATTCAGATTCAGCAGTATAAAAATATAAGTAAATAAAGTGGAAGATATTATATGTCTTGTGCATCAGCATTCTCTCCTCTTGGCTTTTCAGCATCAGCACAGAATTTCTGGCTCTGATGAAAAAGGTATCAAAATCTCCCTTGGTGATGGATGTTCTGAATATTCAGGGGGTACAGAGATCTCTGGAAAGATTAGCAGACTTGCTTGGAAAGATCCAAAAAGCTTTGGGAGAATACCTGGAGAGAGAGAGGGCTTCTTTCCCTCGGTAAGCAATTTAGTTCGGAATTAATTGTCCATCTACATAAGTGTAAATGACTTCCAAATTCAATAAGCAATAGTTTAAGTTTCTCTTTTGCTTTGATTGATCAATTTGCAAAGAAAAATCACGGATGGTTTGGGTCTGAGCTTCATTGTTTTGATGTGTGGATCTATTGAAATACTGAACTTTATTTTTAAGGTTCTATTTTGTTGGGGATGAAGATTTGCTTGAAATCATTGGAAACAGCAAAAATGTAGCGAAACTGCAGAAACATTTCAAGAAGATGTTTGCTGGCGTGTCGAGTATTATCCTCAATGAAGACAACTCTATTGTTCTGGGAATATCATCACGTGAGGGAGAAGAGGTATAAATGTGTTTTCTGGATCTGGTGGCATAAAACACTTTTCTCTTAAAACCAATTACAAGCTTACAATTCTGTTTCCAGGTGATATTCAAAACTCCTGTGTCAATCACTGAGCATCCCAAGATCAATGAGTGGCTCACACTTGTTGAAAAAGAAATGAGGGTAACACTTGCCAAACTTCTTGCTGAGTCTGAAACGGAAATTGAGATCTTCGGCAAAGCAACTTCAATTGATCCAGCTACTTACATCTCATGGATTGACAAATATCAGGTATTTATTTATTTACTTATTTTTACTTTCAGTATTACAAGAAGATAAAATGCTTTGAGAGAAAGGAAGCCAAAATAACCGATAACACTTAGACATTTATTTTTTATTCTCTAGGCCCAACTCGTTGTCCTTTCAGCTCAGATTGCCTGGTCAGAAAATGTGGAGTCTGCTTTGAACAGCATGGGGGGAGGTGGTGATAGTACCCCTCTGCAATCTGTGCTAACCAATGTCGAAGCGACACTGACTGTGCTTGCAGATTCTGTACTGATGGAGCAGCCTCCTCTCCGCAGAAGAAAACTGGAACACCTGGTAAGTCATCATCTTAACTAATTGCCTCTTGGCCAGACATTCATGTTACTTTACGTATGCATTTCCTGATCTAATAAAGTTTCAATTATGTGCACATACTAAGATTGATTATTGCTTTTTCAAAAGATCACTGAATTGGTTCACCAAAGAGATGTTACAAGATCATTGGTCAAGAGCAAAATTGACAACTCCAAATCATTTGATTGGTTGAGCCAGATGAGGTTCTACTTTGATCCTAAACAAACTGACGTACTGCAGCAACTATCCATTCAGATGGCTAATGCCAAATTCAACTATGGCTTTGAGTACCTTGGAGTCCAAGATAAACTGGTGCAGACTCCTCTCACTGATCGTTGTTACCTGACAATGACACAAGCTTTGGAGGCCAGGCTGGGAGGATCTCCATTTGGTAAGTTGTTGCTCATACATTCTTTTCCTGTCAAGATTATGCTATTCTAGAGCAGAAGTAATCTACCTCTTTTATATCTGAACAGGACCTGCTGGAACTGGTAAAACAGAATCTGTTAAAGCTCTTGGCCATCAGCTTGGACGATTTGTTCTTGTTTTCAACTGTGATGAAACATTTGATTTCCAGGTATAGCATTTCCATCTATAATTAGATTATTTTAGAAAAGTTTCAAGTTGTATATCTCAAAAGTGCTAGGTGTTTTTGCATAAATGTAGCAATACTATAATGTTTATATGATAGGCTAACTGGAAAGCCCTCACTAATTCAGATTAATTGAGTGATGTCTCCACAATTTCCAATCTTGATAATTCGAAAATTAAATTCAACATAACCCACTTTTAGAAAATAAAATGAACTCCAAACAACATAATTCCTATTTTTAAGTCACATGTATTGTTGGAAAGGAACAGCAATGCCAGCCAGTTTTATTTATTCATTTTTTGATTTACAGATAGACATCATTTGATCAGTGACCATTCTAAGTTATGATGGTGCTGAATGAATGGTGGTTATAACCAGTCCTCAGAGTTCCAGCTGCCCCAGCACCCCTGTAATCATGTAATCATGATCATAATCTGGGTACTTAGCAACCTGTTCACACTTATGACTGGTTACCAAGCACCCTACAATCAGGTGATAGCCATTTGTGTCCTTTTCTGCTGCTGCCGCCCGGGAAGATCACAAGTCACTGGATGTGATGTAGTAGGATGGATTCCCAGAATAGAGGAAGTACATTAAGAGACAATGTAGCCCAGATATTTTGTGTGAAGGAAAGAGGGTTAAAACAGCCCCTCCCTGATCGTTCTCAGAGTATATGTTAGATGCAGAGAGTAAAGTGCTTCAATTTTGCAAGATTCTATCTATAGGTGTGGAAACGCTAAATAAATCAGCTTGGAAGAATCACCACATGTCATTCTTGGTTTTTCATTGTATAGGGTTAGGATCCCCACCCATATATCCTCCCCAGCTTCTCTGCACTTGGACCGTACAGCCACACATTCAAGCACCTTGCCTCACCCACACAGTACCTCTTACAGCCTCTTGCATGTGCTCCCTGAGTCGCACGTTTCAAGCAGGCCCTGACCCGTGCTTCAAACGCACCTCCAAACATGTGCCGCACCTCAGATGCACACCCTTGCATCCTCCCCTGACAGTCTCACACTCCATCACTATATCATCTCCAAAATAGGACAGGTAGAGACAAATGGAGAACAAGTGCCTTAAATATCCTAGTCCTATACTTTGAAGAGATTTAAAGATAGCAACCAATATATTGAATTACACCAAAAATTTGATGGGAGCCAAATCAGCTCAAAAATCCACAAAGTAACTAGGTGTACTGAAAAAAGTAAACATTACATGCCTGTAATTGCTTTTATTGTTGCATTCTGGTACAACTGCAGCTTTCAGATGATTTTTCAAAGGGTGAGGTACATGGGAGAAGAGAGACCATATAGGCTTGATTTAGTCCAGCTCTCCCCCCATTCCAAACTGCAACAAGGCATCAACTGAATTGTGCACCAAACCTTAAGAATATCCCTAAGCACTGTTTAAAATCCAGTAAGGTCCACCAAGCACCATGAATATATCAGTGAAATAGATTCTGCCCCCCTGTGGCAAGGAGCAGCTCTGGGACACTCCAGGGTGATCAGAAACTAATCAGTCCATGACAGAATGATGACAGTATCTCTTAATTCCAGAGCCTGTCACCACTGCTCCAGCTGGAAAACCAAATTCAAGGCATGAGTACCATTGTGATCAGGCCTTTGATAACTTGGGTCAGATCCATACCTGTCATGGTGGCCATGAACAGCCACCTTGATTCTATTCCTGGAAAAGCAAGTTGAAGTCCCTCAGGATCATAATCCTGGAGAACAACACCACCAATCAAACCACAGAGTTTTGAAGTTCAGGGAGGAAAAATGTTATACAGCAGGGAGGCTGGTACAATAGCTACAATTCCAATTGTACCCTGCAATCCAAATTAATAAATGGGATCTTGCATCCAGTTATCTATTATGAGCCTAAAATTTAGTGCAAGAGAAGCTCCTGTATATGTCTATAATATTTAACAAAAGATTCAGACTATATTGCGATTTTGCCTCTTAAAAACCATGGAGAAAATCCCCGATTTTATAGATAATGAGTTACATCTAATATTTTGCAGTTCCTTTTCAGTTTCATATATATAAATGTTTCTTTTCTCTTTATCTCTTTAGGCAATGGGGCGCATCTTTGTGGGCCTCTGTCAAGTAGGTGCATGGGGCTGCTTTGATGAGTTCAACAGACTTGAGGAGCGAATGCTTTCTGCTGTTTCTCAGCAAGTCCAGTGCATTCAGGAAGCCTTGCGAGAACACTGCAACCCAAACTATGACAAATGTATGTATTTTAAAAAAGAAAAGCTATTTTTTGCAATGCTTTAGAAGTTTTTCAAGTATATAGTTTCTGTATTTCAATACTGTTGTTATTTTATGAAGTATAATTACATTTTTTGAAACACTACAGTTAATTTTTTTTTTAATCCATTGGTTTGTAATATAATATGGCAATATATGTATTTATAAAACTTTTGTGAAAAGGGGTAATATTTTCAAAAAAAAAGGACTATGTAGTGAGAGAAAAAAGAAAGGAAACTATTAGACCATCTAGAGCAGGGGTGTCAAACTCACGTCACGGCGGCGTCACATGATGTATCAGGACTTTTTTCCCCCTTCGCTAAACCGAACATGGGCGTGGCTAGCGTGTGACGCCTCCGGCCCGCTGGCCAAGAGTTTGACAGCCCTGATCTAGAGGGGAAAAAAGACAAAAATAATTTAGAAAAAGAAAAAAGCCACTATAATCTTCCCCACAAATCTAAGGGGATGTATATTCTGGAAACCATTCAGATATGTGAGCAGCCTGGGATGGACTGTGCATAGAAATATAGGGACAAAAAATGAGAATCCAGTTTCCAAACAACTGCTATGCAGCACAGGTTATTCTGCTTTCCAAATAGACTTGTAGAAAAGTCACCAAGTTATAAAAGATAGCCAGAAAACAAACATGGGGTTTTTTCCTCTTAAATATAGAAAAAAACATGGACTAGGGTTATTTAAACAAGCGTGTACCAAAAATACATCAAATTAATTAGTAGTTCCCCTTGTATTTACTATATCATTGTCTTTCTACGGGTATACATTTCTCACAGTCACCCATGCCTTAGTCACCTTCCATTTTGATTACTGCAGTACAATCTCTGTGGGGCTGCCCTTGACCATCCAGAAGCTGCAAGCAGTCCAAAATGCAGTGGCACACAGTTTTGGGTGTCTTGCCTGAGTATCACTATGCTATGTGAGCTGCATTGGCTTCCAGTTGCTTTCTGGGTGCAATTGAAGGTTCTGGTTATCACCATTAAACCTATGTGGCACAGGACTAGGTTACTTGTGGGACTGCCCTTCCAAATAGGTTAAATAAGGTTGGTACATTCCAGGTCCCCTCCCTTAAATGTTGCTTTCTAATGGTACCTTGGACAGCCTCCCACCAGAGATGAGAGGGATCCCTATCCTTTTAGCCTTCTGTGAACACCTGGCTCTTCCCCCATGCATTGGGCTAGTATGAGGCATTGAGCTGTGAGGATGTTTGGTCTGGTGCAAAGGTGAAGGGTATGTTTTTAACTATGTTTTATGGATTGTTGTAAGCTGTCTAGAGTCATTGTATGAGATATGCAGCCATAGAAGTTGTGAAAATAATAGATAGATGATAGATAGAGAGAGATAGAGAGAGATAGATGAGAGAGAGAGAGAGATGATAGAGAGAGAGAGAGAGAGAGAGAGAGATGATAGATAGATAGATAGATAGATAGATAGATAGATAGATAGATAGATAGATAGATAGATAGATGATAGATAGATAGATAGAT
>QLTV01004256.1:1198827-1276019 GCA_003457575.1 Thermophis baileyi | reverse complement strand
ACATCTCTGTAAAAGATAAAATATACCTACACATACACATACACATACCAGTAATCTTCCCCAGCCTTTCTGGATTCCTTTTCTGTCAGTTTTGAAAGGTGGAGAGGTGAAAAGTGTACTTTACACACTTCAAATACAAAGTGATGCTTGCTTTCAGCTGCTGCCCCCATTACCTGTGAATTGCTGAACAAACAAGTGAAAGTGAGCCCAGATATGGCAATCTTCATCACAATGAACCCTGGCTATGCTGGTCGATCAAATCTTCCAGACAACTTGAAGAAACTGTTTCGTAGTTTGGCCATGACAAAGCCTGATCGTCAACTGATTGCTCAGGTTATGTTGTATTCCCAAGGATTTCGGACAGCTGAAGTGCTTGCCAACAAGATTGTCCCCTTCTTTAAGTAAGTATCATTGTTAACAGAGGGATGTAGGATGATTTATTCTTGGATAACTATGTTAAATCAGATGCTGGCATTACTGTAGCTACCATTCTTATTTTATTATATGTAGATCATATTACATGAAGAAGTAGCTCAAAACTGCTAACTAATTGCCTACATTGCTATGTATTTTCTAGAGACACATGAAAGTATCTGAACTACTTAAAACAGCTGAAACATTGTGAAGTAATGTTCTAGAATGTGATAATAATGTGTCTTCATCTCTAAAGCCAATGTTTTTATTGAAACGTAGTGGTGAGAGTGACATCTTTATATCCTTAGACTGTGTGATGAGCAGCTCTCTTCTCAAAGCCATTATGATTTCGGCTTGAGAGCTTTGAAAAGTGTACTGATCAGTGCTGGCAATGTGAAAAGAGAAAGGATTCAGAGAATAAAACGAGAGAAGGAAGAGCGTGGTGAAGTTGTTGATGAAGGAGAAATTGCTGAAAATTTACCGGAACAGGAGGTATGCCCTATACTTTATGTGGAGTGGTTAATGCACTCTACGGTTATGTAAGACACTGATCCTTAAATGCAAAAAAACATACAAGGATTTTGAATTAATTTGGATTGCAATTAATATTCAGTACAAGTGTGCATAGCATTTCAGGTTCAATTCATTTTGAATTCAAAACACCCAGATTGGAGTGCAGAACAATGGTTATGTGTTTGTGGCTTGGTTTTGAGTTTTACACACTTCAAATACAAAGTAGCTGGCCTTTTTTTGAAAATGTCCAAAACGATTAGAAGAGCCCATTATTGTTTTCCACTTGAAACATTTTTGCATACGCTACTATTTATATTCTTAATGCTCTGGACTACTATAAATGTTAAGTTAATCAGTTAATAACAGTCACAATAATTTGTTTAAACAAAAATGCATCTGGACCAACTACCACACAAATAGTATTTGATAGTATCTCAAGTTATCTTAAAAAAACAAGGAAAATATAATGTCCAGTTTAAACTTCAGTATAGTAACTCTACTATATCCAGTCTTTGAACCCTGCATTATTAAATAACTACTTTGCTTCTTAGTTTGTCTAATAAATGTTTTTCCCATGTAGATTCTGATCCAGAGTGTCTGTGAAACTATGGTACCAAAACTGGTTGCAGAAGATATACCACTGCTTTTCAGTCTCTTGTCAGACGTGTTCCCTGGCATTCAGTATCACCGAGGAGAAATGACTGCACTGAGAGAAGAACTTAAGAAAGTCTGTCAGGAAATGTACCTCACATATGGTGATGGAGAAGATATTGGTTGCATGTGGGTGGAAAAGGTATGGTTTTGCAACTGTTATTGACAACATAATATAAAATCCTATGAGATTTGGCTGTAAATAGTCCTCTAAAAATTTAAACAAGATTATTGTAACTGTTGTCATTCTATATTAAAGATCTTCCCCCATTCTACTCCTTTTTATAGGTTCTTCAGCTCTATCAAATTACCCAGATCAACCATGGCTTAATGATGGTCGGTCCTTCTGGAAGTGGAAAGACTATGGCTTGGAGAGTACTTCTGAAAGCTCTGGAGAGACTAGAAGGGGTGGAAGGTGTTGCACATATAATTGATCCCAAAGCTATCAGCAAAGACCATCTCTATGGTACTTTGGATCCCAACACCAGAGAGTGGACAGATGGGTTGTTTACCCATGTCTTGAGAAAGTAAGTGTGAAATATATAAGATGTAATGAAAGTGAATAGAAAGATTTCCAGAGAAGGTGTTTAAACTGATTCAACATTTGCCTAACTTGTACTACATTCTTCTCTTATTTAGAATTATAGATAATGTGAGAGGGGAACTACAAAAACGACAGTGGATTATCTTTGATGGAGATGTTGATCCCGAGTGGGTTGAAAATTTGAATTCTGTTCTGGATGACAACAAGTTGCTGACATTACCAAATGGGGAACGTCTCAGTCTTCCACCAAATGTAAGCCTGTCTACAGTAAATTCATATTTAAGGTGGTATTTCCATGGGATTTAATGAGCTAAACGTGGACAACAGAAGTATCAGAATATTGACTCAATTCTTATACAGCAGCATGCTGCTTAGAAAAAGAAATCAAAGGTGAAAACCTTTCTGAATTTCAAATATCAAAGTGCAAAAGGTAATTTCAGAGTTACCCAACTCATGGGAAAGCAACATTGATAACTTGATTAAAAAGAGAAAAGGAATCGAATGAACCACTCAAATCATAAGATGCTACTAGTCTGCTTACAATTTGCCTTTTCATTGTTCAACTACAACTTAACAAGTGAAAATGGTGACTTAATGTCTATAAAGCTAGATTTATGAATACAAGCTGTATGATAAATGTGGGAAATCTACACTACCCCAATTTATATGCAGATAGTCCTCGCTTAACGATCATTTGAATGATCATTAATTATTATAATTAATATAATCAATGATCATTTGACCATTTGAAATAGCAATGGCATTGAACAAAGGGAATTGTGGTCTGGGCACTTGGCAACCCATTTGCACTTACAATTGTTTGCCAAGCATCCCGCAATCATGTGATCGCCATTGGTAATCTTTCCTGCCAGCTTCTCCAGAAAGTCAGTAGGGAAACTGGCAAGGAAGATCGCAAGCCACTGCCACCTGCCAGTAGGAATCTCCCTGGTTTATGGAGGCTGGCTATCAAGGGTTGATGCCAAAATCCAAGCAGTATTTTGGCACAGAGCGTTCGCAGCACGGGGCATTCACAGTCAGCCCCCAAAGACAAGAGGATTCCCCCTGGTTTCTGGGGGCTGGCTGAAGAAAAGTCGAAAAATCGAGATGGGATTTTCATCCACGAAGGATTTACAGTCTCGGAGCAGGGAGGCAGTGCTGTAAGGTAAGGAGGATGGGAGGCCTCGGTGGTGGCAGAGGCCCTGGGAGGCCTAGTGCAGGCTGTGCACAAGTATATACCCGCTCAAGCTGAATCCCTGCTTGAATTTCGACAGAGAAAAATTTTAGCTTGTGAGCAGGGAGACACTTGCACATGACCTGCACCATGCCTCCCAGGGTCTTCCCTGAGGCATTCCACACACCTTACCTGGGACTCCATCTGCTTAATGACTCATGAAATCACTTAACAACCAGAACTAGAGGTGTTGAGATTGCAGTTGTTGAGCAAAGAGATCATGTGATATCCTACTTAATGATCACTTCACTCAGTGACCAAGATTCTGGTCCCAGTTGTGGTCCTTAAGCGAGGCTTACCTGTAGAGAGATGGCACAAGTAATTACACAGATTTAATCAGTACACATATATCAAAATCAATAAAAACTTTAATCTCAAATTCCTGCTTAAAACCTTTACCTACAGAAATAGACAAGGCTCTTGAAAGAGGCATTCCTGTTGCTTCTTTTACCTGGGTTTCTGTAGAAATTTCAATCAGTTAATTCTGAGGCTGTGGGAAGATATTAAATCTCACTGTTTCCTATCTAGTAAAACAGAGGGGGGCTTAGGCAGAGTCTAGCATATATATCTGTTCCTTGTGAATATTTAGATTCTGTGTCCAGGGTGAGTCTGCATTCAGAATGTCTACAGTCCTCCTAGCACGTACAGTCTGGAGTACCTTACATGCAACTTGGCTTCCCAATATCTTGAAACAAAGCTCTCCCACTGAGTTTGCTGCAGTAGCCTTCAACTTCCCATGCCAGGAGATTCTTTCTTTGCTTTTTGCTTACCTTAAACTCGAAAGGAGGAGAGGATAGTTGAAGAAGCGTGTTTTGAACAGAAACCATAAAGAAGTCTGGTTTAAATGTTTTCAGAAACCACCCTTTTGGTTTTTTTCCATAGGTGCGCATCATGTTTGAAGTTCAAGATTTGAAATATGCCACTCTAGCCACAGTGTCACGATGCGGCATGGTTTGGTTCAGTGAAGATGTTTTAAGTACTGACATGATTTTCAATAATTTCTTGGCCCGACTGAGAAGTATTCCTCTGGATGAAGGTGAAGACGAAGCTCAGCGCAGGAGAAAGGGGAAAGAAGATGAAAGTGAAGAAACAGCATCTCCAATGCTGCAGGTAAACCTAGGGGTCTAGATTTCCTTTACTTCACTACACAAATTAGTAATTGTTTAGCTCTGTTTTCTGGTATGGTCATTTCTAGCTGTAATGTTACTGAAATGGTTCATTGACAGATTCAAAGAGATGCAGCTACAATTATGCAGCCATACTTCACATCTAATGGATTGGTGACAAAGGCACTTGAACATGCTTTTAAACTGGAGCACATTATGGACCTCACCCGACTGCGATGTCTCGGTTCTCTCTTTTCCATGCTTCACCAAGCATGCCGCAACGTAGCACAGTATAATGCCAACCACCCAGACTTTCCAATGCAAATAGACCAACTAGAACGCTACATCCAGGTAATTCTTGTTTGCCGCCTCACCCACTCACCGAAAGACTATAATCCTGAGGCAATAAAATTACCAAGCTTTTTAAACTCTTGCTGCTGGTTTCCATGTGTTAAGAACAATCCTGTTTCCTCACATCAACACTGATGATTTACTGTCATTCCAGAGATACCTAGTGTATGCAATCCTGTGGTCGTTCTCAGGAGACAGCCGTCTGAAAATGAGAGCAGAGCTAGGTGAATATATCAGAAGAATTACAACAGTGCCCCTGCCTAGTGCACCAAATATACCCATAATTGATTATGAGGTAAAGACAATTGTATTCTGATGGTACTTTTTTTTTTTTACATCAACCTTACTGTGACTGCTGTTCTGATTGCAATGCTTGAAAAAAATGTAATCAGTACCGCATATCAAATACAGGTAGTCCTCAACCTATGACCATTTGTTCAGCGACCATTTGAAGTTAAGACTCTGCTGAATGAATAGTGGTTTATGACCAATTCTCAGAATTCCTGCCATCCCATCACCTCAGGGTCACATGATTGTGATCTTGGCTCTTGGCAACCGGTTTGATAGCAATGATCTACAAACAGTAATCCACAAAAAGTCAATGGAGAAGCCAGCAGGGAAGTCTCAAGTCACTGGGAAAGTCTCCCCAACCCCGCAGCCTTTTCCAGCCCCTCCGCATTCATGCTGGTTATTCATGCCCCTGGTTATTCATAGATCCCTAACTTCGCCACACCTCCCTTGTACCCTTGTGCACTCCCTCACATTCTCATACACCCTTCCCAAACCTTGCCATCCCTCCTTCACACAGCTTTCTCAACCTGCAGTGTGCCTCCCCTGCACCCCCACAGACCTTCCTTTTCATGCACTCTCTCACAAATCCTTCACATATCTTCCCCAGCCCTCCCCCACTCCCTCAGGCCCTCTCCCCGATCTGTGCCTCTCCCACACCTCCTTATGTATCCTCCCCTATTCCCTCCCTTGCTCCCTTTCCCATTCAGCTGCAGCCACTTACCTACTTTCAGCAAGGGAGTCACAGCTTCTTGCCAGCTTCCTTGCAAACTTCGGTTGTAGGAAGAATTTTGGTTGTAAAGAAGACCGCAGGAAGTTGATTCACCTAATGATTGTGGAATTCGATTAACGACAGCAACAGGGACTCCTGTCATTCCAGAAATGACAGGACAACCCTATCACTTAGAGAGAGGAATTCCAGTGCCTATTGCTATCGCAAGTGAAGGACTACCTGTACCATATTACAAGTAACTCCAAAGGCCTAGCAACAGTGTACAAAATATTTGTTACTTAATTTACCATACACACCTCTATCTTTTGAGATCATGCGCTTAATGAAATTAAGTTTTGATACTAGAGTATCAAAAACACATACATTCCTGGATTTGTTGCTTAAGCACTATAAAGTGGTATATGAGAGTAAGTAATAATTCTAAAGAAAAATATATTTTGTTGGTCATTTTGTGTCTATCTTGATGACATGTCCTCTACACAGACAATAATGTCTCCTCAGAACTGGGAGTTGTCCAAGTACATTTTATGTGGAATCATTTTAAAAGCCTTTTCAATTTGTTGATAATTTATTGGTGACATTTGTTAATTTTTGAACAATTAAAAGTTCCAGTTAGAGTTAAAATCTTTGGCTGCAACAAAAGCAGAAAGTAGCAGATTCCTCTTTTCTTTGTCTAGGTCTCCATCACTGGCGAATGGGTACCTTGGCAGTCAAAGGTCCCACAGATCGAAGTTGAGACTCACAAAGTTGCAGCTCCTGATGTTGTTGTGCCAACACTTGACACTGTCCGCCATGAAGCATTGCTGTATACTTGGCTTGCAGAGCACAAACCACTGGTACTCTGTGGCCCACCAGGATCTGGAAAGACCATGACTCTCTTTAGTGCACTCAGGGCCTTGCCTGACATGGAGGTATTTCCCCATTCTGAATGTTTGAAAATATTTTAGTGAGTTACTCTTCCTTCTAGCAGAACAGGAGAAATATAATTCTTTAATCACAAAGTACTAGTTCCAATAGCGATTGAGAGCTTGTTCCAGAGCTCCATTCACTTCATTCCAGAAAATTGGATGCCCTTGATTATCTCAGTGGATAGATTTTGAGATGTACTGATCATTAGTCCCTTAAAGTTTTAAAGTAAAACCGGCAGCCTGAATTAGAATCAAAAAGAGGAAATATTGCTGGTTTAAGACTGTTATGACCTGTTCTACATGCTCAGTTAACACAATATAACTATTGGTTATAATTATAATAACCAAATCATTTTCAAAGGACATTATAAGCCGATGCAGAATACCGCCACAGTATGAATTAATGTGGCCTTGTATATGATATATAAAATCAATATTGTAACCCATTCTTCAACAACCAGACTTTTAAAACGTACACATAGCTAAAAATATTTATTTTGGAATAGTCGACCATCAACAACAGATTGCAGCATTTTCTAAAACGTTATGCAGGTGAAGGATGTTTTTGGTTCTTATTTTTATTTCCTGTTCTCAAATTGTTTTTGCCTTTCCAGGTGGTTGGCTTGAACTTCTCCAGTGCTACCACTCCAGAACTACTCCTGAAAACATTTGATCACTATTGTGAGTACAGGCGTACACCTAATGGTGTGGTACTAGCTCCAGTTCAGCTGGGAAAATGGCTGGTACTCTTCTGTGATGAAATCAACCTGCCAGATATGGATAAATATGGCACACAGAGGGTCATATCCTTTATCAGACAGGCAAGTATTAATAAGTGAAAAAAATTACATTTTTTGTGAATCCGGATTAAATTGCAAAACAAGAGGCAATGTATGGGGTAGAAGCAAAAATAGAAAGGGGTGAAGAAAAGGTGTAAAGTTTTTACTAAAGGATTTAATAAAAAATATATCTTTTGTCTCCATTTTTTCTGCTTTTCTCCATGCTTTGCAAATAATGTGTGTCCCAAAAGGGAACAGCATGGTATGTCCATCTCTTTTCTAACCAAGACTCTTAACTTCATCAGATGGTAGAGCATGGAGGTTTCTACCGCACATCAGACCAGACCTGGGTGAAATTGGAACGAATTCAATTCGTTGGTGCCTGCAACCCACCTACAGATCCTGGAAGAAAGCCTCTTTCACATAGGTAATACGCCTATAACACAATATGCATGTTCATGCCAATTTAGTCTGATAGGGTTTGTATGAAACACAACAGTTTTAAACAATAAACATTTTAATGGCACTGAACGGGAGGAGTCAGTAGCATATCTAACATCCTCCAAATGCTTTCTTCCACAGCCAAGTGTTTAGTTCTCTATGTAATATTACAGTACCTGTGCCCTTGTTGGTGCAATAGAATACTGCATTCCTGTAGTTTGGACTCTGGAATGATATTTTCATTAGAAAGTCTACTCACAAAGAGAAATTAATGATGAAATCACATCCTGCATAATTATGCATGATTTTCAGGACCTTCTGTGAAACAATTTATTGCAGAATATACTTGTCAATTCTTAGAGTCTATGTAGTCAGTGTACATTTTGTGTGTGTGTGTGCCTTTAAGTCTGTCTTTGTGCCTGGTGACTGCCTGTACAAGTTCTTGAAGTTTCCTTGGCAAACTTAGAGGTGGTTTGCCATTGTCTCCTTCCTAGGGCTGAGAGAGAGTGACTGGCCCAAGGTCAACTAACTGGCTTTTGTGCCTAAGGCAGGACTAGAACTCACGATCTCTTGGTTTCTAGTCTGATTGATTACACCAAACTGGCGCTCTAAGTCTAATAAAATACTATTAGATAATTTTCCTAAATCAATCCCTTTGAATATCTTTTCAGATTCTTGCGCCATGTTCCTGTTGTATATGTGGACTACCCTGGACCAGCTTCACTCACTCAGATTTATGGCACTTTCAATCGTGCTATGTTGAGACTTATTCCATCTCTCCGTACATATGCAGAGCCCCTCACTGCTGCAATGGTTGAGTTCTACACAATGTCACAGGTAACAAGGCTGAAGCTTTTTCACAGCTTTTAATTAAATTATAAAAAGGTTGAGAAAAGATGATAGTTAGCACTCATCATGTATTTTTTTTTCCACAAAGGAAAGGTTTACTCAAGATACTCAGCCACACTATATCTATTCACCTCGTGAAATGACTCGGTGGGTGCGAGGTATCTTTGAAGCTCTGAGACCGCTGGAAACATTACCTGTTGAAGGACTCATTCGAATTTGGGCACATGAAGCCTTGCGTCTATTCCAGGACAGGTAATCTTAAATCTCTGGGATAGGATAAATTTCCTCTTCTTAGGGATGCAAAATTATATGTTTGTTTTTATTAATTTGCCAATATTAGAGTTAAGACTCAATAAAGCGTATTGAGGTTGTAGCAAATAAATATTCTGTACTGGACTTCTGTTTAAAGGAATTCCCATTTTTTAAAATTATAGGCATGTCATTGTAGATGGATTCCCTAAGAACTGTCCAGAAAGGATAAAATCTAAACGCTTTCTAGGAAATGCATGCTGTCAAAATCTTTCCTTCATTTTTTAAAGATTTTTTCTAGAATCTTTCCTGCAAGGTAATTGGTGAGGATTGTCTCCAGCCTTCTTCCTTCTTCTCAGAGCTCTGTTATGCTGTTATTTCCCTACTTTTATCCTGGTTAAGTCCTGTCTGCTTCCTCTCTCAATCTCCTGTGTTTATCCAGGCTTGTGGAAGATGAGGAGAGACGATGGACTGATGAAAATATTGATATGGTTGCTCTGAAACACTTCCCCAATATAGACAAGGAGAAAGCCATGTGCAGGCCCATTCTGTACAGCAATTGGCTTTCAAAGGTAAGAGAAAAACCTGTCTTCTCTGTGATTTAGGTGTACAGTGTTCAGTTTATGACATGGAGATATCTTAGGGCATGGAGAATCTTCACTGTAAATAGGTATTTTCAACTAAACACAATTGGGTATACTTAAAAGATGTAAAATTACCATTTTCTGTATCTCCCATTGATACAGAAGTTTAAAATTGTGTGTGGAAAATTTTTCACTTATTAAGTTAGTCAAAAAGGATAATAACTACAGTTAATCCGTTCTGTTCTGGTTGAGGCCACTAGAAGAGCAAAAGCCAGAACTTTGTATCTCCCTTGACACCCGAAGCAGTAAAAAAAAAAGTAAAAAAAGTCTGTTCTCCTTAACAGATACATGCCATGTAAACTTGATTTAGACAGCTGCTTTGGTGAACAGCACATAAAGCTCATTGAGGGCAACCTTTTTAGTTTTACTGTGGTAGGTTTGAATATTAGTTGACCAGTTTTACTATGAAATATTTGCAAAACTGAGCCTGTGTAGCTGAACATGATTCTTGACAGTCATGTTAAAATTTAAATTTAATTTAAGTAACTACTTCATTCTTATATCCTTGAGGGAAAAAGTTAACCTAAATGAAAATATGGGTCGAGATTTTATTTTATATTAAAGTGATTTTATCTTTTTCTGTGTATAGAATGAATAAATTGTGATTTTTTTTAGGATTGTTCAGAATTTCAATGCTACTTTTTTATTTCCATTTATTTTGCATCACTACTTTTCTTGCAGCATCATGATTTGGAAATAAATGTTACATTCCTGCCAGCTTTGTTTATTTTTGGGGAAAGCTGAAGACAATTGATTGCTTAATTTGAAACAGTTTTTAATGGGGAATCAAGCACCTTCACTTATGAACATTTTATGCATCTTAAGATACTAACCTAAGCATAGTCAGATTCAGCATTTATGTATGTGTGTGTACATACAAAAATATTTGTTCTATTTTTTTGTTAGGACTATATCCCAGTTGATCAAGAGGAGTTAAGAGATTATGTGAAAGCAAGACTGAAAGTTTTCTATGAAGAAGAACTCGATGTGCCACTTGTTTTATTCAATGAAGTGTTAGATCATGTGCTACGAATTGATAGGTATGTATATAACCAAGAAAAATGTACCGTATATTAGTTAAGTTAATGTAATTTTCATTTTAAGAAGAAATTTTATTTAATCTTTTGTTGGATACTGAATACTAGAGAAGAATCTCCAATAATGTTATCTTCGTAATGGGAAAAGGTTTATAAAATACCTTAAGACTATAATTGCATGTATGAATTTATCTGTAAATTTATCTGTAGGAAAAATCCATTGAATGTAATGAATACATAATTCCAACAAAGAGAAATGGGTTATACTGGTAGCCTGCATTATATTCACTAAATGAAGTATCTTTTCAGGATCTTCCGCCAACCTCAGGGGCACTTACTTCTCATTGGTGTCAGTGGAGCAGGAAAAACAACTCTGTCTCGATTTGTGGCATGGATGAATGGTCTAAGTGTCTACCAAATTAAGGTTGTTACAACCACTCTTTCAAATAGTAAAACCAAAAGCATTTTATGTTACTTTCCTTTTATAGACTACATAAAAACAAAAATTGACCCACAATTGTGATTCACAGGTGCATAGAAAGTACACTGGTGAAGATTTTGATGAAGATCTAAGAACGGTATTGAGACGATCTGGCTGCAAGAATGAGAAAATTGCATTCATAATGGATGAATCAAATGTACTTGATTCTGGATTTCTGGAGAGAATGAACACTCTTCTGGCCAATGGAGAGGTAACTTAATGAAAAGCTTAGGGAAAAGCTGGATCTAGATTTCTGTATTTTAAAAATGGGAAAAGCCATTGTCCCATCATTTACTGTGATCGGTTGAAATTTAATCTCTGAGCTGAAGACGAGCCAGTCTGCAGTAAAACAGTTGTATAACTGTATGAATTTGTGTTTCCAGAAATTTGGAATTCAGCCCCTTCTCTAAGAGTTTCCAGAATCAATTAGATTTTTAATGTGCATTTTCTCAATGCAGGTCCCTGGACTGTTTGAAGGAGACGAATATGCCACACTTATGACTCAGTGTAAGGAAGGAGCTCAGAAGGAAGGCTTAATGTTGGATTCACATGAAGAACTTTATAAGTGGTTCACTAGTCAAGTGATCCGAAATCTCCACGTAGTCTTTACCATGAATCCATCTTCAGAAGGGTTGAAAGATAGAGCAGCTACATCTCCAGCTCTCTTCAATAGGTACTGCACCATTAATATACTATGAATGAATAATTTTCATTAATTCGTTTCAAAAGGTGGTAATATTGTCTTATCCTGTTTTAGGTGTGTTTTGAACTGGTTTGGAGACTGGTCCACTGAGGCACTTTATCAAGTTGGTAAAGAATTCACTAGCAAAATGGATCTTGAGAAACCAAATTACATTGTGCCTGATTACATGCCAGTTGTCTATGATAAGCTGCCACAGCCGCCATCACACAGAGAAGCTATTGTAAACAGCTGTGTGTTTGTTCATCAGACACTTCATCAGGTAGGTTCAGCTTTTCATTTTGATGCATCTTTTTGTGCTCTATCCATTGGACAATAGGGTGCAATCCTAGAAGAAGATAACTGCATTTGTGTTTTGTGGAGGAAATTTTAAAACCTACTGATTTGTACCAACATTTTATTTGATGGCAGGCTAACGCTCGACTAGCAAAACGAGGTGGCAGAACAATGGCCATTACTCCTCGTCATTATTTGGACTTCATCAACCATTATGCAAATTTATTCAATGAAAAGAGAAGTGAACTGGAAGAGCAGCAGATGCATTTGAATGTTGGACTCAGGAAAATCAAGGAAACTGTGGACCAGGTAGAAAGCTAAACGAAGGACAATTGGGGGGGGGAATCATTCTTGACAATCCCTAGAAGTTATTACGGCATTTTTTATTAATGCACATTGACAACATTGAGAATCTCTCAACCTATTCCAGGTAGAAGAACTGCGCCGTGACTTAAGAATAAAAAGCCAGGAGCTTGAAGTGAAGAATGCAGCAGCTAATGATAAATTAAAAAAGATGGTAAAAGATCAACAAGAAGCAGAGAAGAAAAAGGTGAGGACCGTGATTGGTTTAATAATATGAAAATAACTACTGTGTGCATGGTTGAGATTCTAATGCACTTTGTATAACTTTCCTAGGTTATGAGCCAAGAAATTCAAGAACAGTTACACAAACAGCAAGAGGGCATTGCAGATAAGCAGATGAGTGTGAAAGAAGATCTGGATAAAGTAGAGCCTGCAGTTATTGAGGCCCAGAATGGTAGGCAGATATAATGAAATTGGGAGCGGGGGGGGGACCAATTTATATATATATCAGCTATATATATATATATCAGCTTGGGTCTGCAGCATGCTCTGCTATCTGCTATTCAACGAATTCAGTAATTGCTTGGTTTTGGTATATTATCTCACAGAAATTTAATAGGAGCAAAGAAAACAATATTACATTCTAAGCTTAAATCTTTGGGAGAATAATTGGAACAAACAGTAATCATGTTCTCCTCTGACTGCACACAAAGCAATAATTGCACAGCTTTTCAGAATACCTGCTCATATTGCCACTTAAGCTGTTGTAGCTATTAATGGCTTTATTATGAGTTAAAAATAGAAAATATTAGAATGTAACATGACTAAAAAAAAAGAAGAAGATGGCTACAGTGAAAGCTACTAGACTGTTAGATGGTTCGTGGTAGCTGATGGTATATCTGAAAAGTGAGAAAAGTGATTTTCCCCCCCCTGTGCTTTAGGGGCACTACTAGTGCTAACAGAAAATCTTACTGATTTTACCCATAAATTATTTGTTTAAATTAAAATTAATTTTTGTGTGTGTAAAATTAAAATAGTTCAAATCATCTCTGAATTTGCTTTTTGCTGTTTTCTCTTAAATCATTTTCTTTCATGCCTGGCTGATTGGGTTTGTTCCTACTTAGCTGTTAAATCAATAAAGAAGCAACATCTGGTGGAGGTCCGTTCTATGGCAAACCCACCTGCGGCAGTGAAGCTGGCACTAGAATCGATCTGTCTGCTTTTGGGTGAAAGTACAACTGATTGGAAACAGATACGTTCCATCATAATGAGGGAAAACTTCATCCCAACCATTGTAAACTTTTCTGCTGAGGAGATCAGGTGAATAATTTGGAAATGTATTTTAGCTGCTTCTGGGATCGGAATGAAATTGTTCACAGAGACTTCTGAAAGATATTACGGTACAAATACAAAATATGAGGAACTGATGTAAATAAATCTTTTAGGGAGAAAGAGTCATTTCTTGCCCTCCATCTCTAACCTGTATCAGGTTGAGGAAGGCTTCTTGAGGCCTGTGAGCTCCATTAAAATGAAGTCTTGTTTGGAGCAGCCCATATATTATTACAACAGTGACAAAATTGCAGTCTTTGAACTAAATTTCATTCTAATAACGGAGAAATTCATTCTCCATTCCCATCAGCAGCCTGAAGTGTGTGTTGCATGCTCAGTGCTTTTTTCCATCCCTTAAATAGTGGTGAGCTCTATAAAGAAACAGCATCTTATTGAAGTAAGAACCATGGCCAATCCACCTCTTGCAGTAAAACTGGCTTTAGAATCAATCTGTCTCTTGTTGGGTGAGGAGACAAGTGACTGGAAAAAGATCAGGCCAGTTATTCTCAGAGATAATTTCATCAGCAGCATTGTCAACTTTAATATCGAAGATATAAGGTATTTGTAGTTTTACTCTACTTAATGTGGTGATGGTGATAGTCACACAATTGGAACGTGTATATTGAATGAATATTTGCCTGTATGGTTCTTTAAACTTTTTTCCTCTTCTAGTGATGCCATCCGAGAGAAGATGAAGAAGAACTATTTATCAAATCCAAGCTACAATTATGAAATTGTGAACAGAGCTTCTCTGGCTTGTGGACCTATGGTAAAATGGGCTATTGCACAGGTAAACAATCTGTTCGGAAGGATCATATTTTCAAAATAAAGAGATATAAGCTGGGGCTGCAGAGGGTTTTTTTGGTTCCTGGAAGCTGATAAAACGGTAAGAGGAAAGCAAAATGCTTTGTAGAAAAAGCAGTTTTGGATAAAAAAAGAAAGAAAGAAAGAAATGAAAATGCTAAATAGGATAGGACCAAAAGAAAGAAAAATGCTACAGTAAAAAAAAAAAAAAGGAAAACAGTACCAAGCAGGTTTTGTCAAGTATTTGTAGGACAGAAAGGGAAGTACTCTTTCAATGCCATTCAGAACTGGTAAACAGATTCTGTTCTGTTCTGTTATGTTCTGTTCTATTCTATTCTATTCTTTCATTTATTTCAGTTTTTTATAGTCTGATTTAGTGCTGAAGTACATCTATCTTCCTTAAGCATTCCTACTGTCAAAATCAAAGACTTAGATTTGGGGGGAAATTTTCTGCTCCAATTTGTCCTCCCCACAGAAATCCATAGCTCCGCATACATCTTCAAAATCTGAGGATACCCCTGTTGGAGTTGGTGTGTTTCTATGGGAGAGGAGGAATTCCTCCCTTTCAGTTTCACAAACAAAAAGTATTTCTTCAGTGAAATTAATCCCCCGGATTTCATCTTTTCTCCCATCAGACTATTGACATGAGGGTTTATGGAGGACTGTAAAATCCCGAATTGTGTGAAATTGAGTGCCTGGTCTTTTTTTTTTTTTTTTTCTTCTTCTAGTTGAACTATGCTGACATGTTGAAGCGAGTAGAGCCCCTGAGGAATGAGCTGCAGAAACTTGAAGACGATGCCAAAGACAACCAACAGAAGGCCAATGAAGTTGAGCAGATGATTAGAGACCTGGAGACCAGCATTGCTCGTTACAAGGAGGAGTATGCTGTACTGATTTCTGAAGCTCAGGCTATTAAGGCAGATCTAGCTGCTGTGGAAGCAAAGGTGAGACTGCCACTTTTTGTTAAATGTTTGTTAATTTTTGTTGAGTTCCGATTAGACCAAAGTCAAGAGTTTTACTTTTCTTGTGAGCACTGAATTCCATTTTAAATTACCACCATGAATCTTAGACGCTTGTTTTGACTTTTATACTGTTGTGTCAGTATATAGGTAGTCCTCACTTAACATTAATTCAGCAATCATTCAGTGTTAATGACAATGCTGAACAAAAGGACTTCAAAGGCGCTCAAAGTTTTGGCCTCCATGATCATGTGAACAAAATTTTGGCACTAGGCAACCAGCTCACACTTAAAATCAGGTTGCAGTGTCCCACAAACATGTGATCCAGGGGTGAAATCCAGCAGGTTCTGACAGGTTCTGGAGAACCGGTAGCGGAAATTTTGAGTAGTTCGGAGAACTGGTAGTGGAAATTTTGAGTAGTTTGGAGAACCGGCAAATACCACCTCTGGCTGGCCCCAGAGTGGGGTGGGAATGAAGATTTTGCAATATCCTTCCCCCAGGAGTGGGGAGGGAATGGGGATTTTGCAGTATCTTTCCCCCTGCCACGCCCACCAAGCCATGCCCACAGAACCGGTAGTAAAAAAAAATTGGATTTCACCACTGATGTGATCACTATTTATGTGATCTTCCCTGCCAGCTTCCCACAAGCAAATTCAGTGGGAAAGCTAGCAGGTCACAAATCAGTTGGGTAAGTCTGCCCACACCCCTGGCTTTTCTTCGCTCACATACATTATGTCCTCCTTCCTCTCCTTTGCTTGCATACACCACACCCAACCTCTTACACTCACACCTCTCCGCAGCACCGCCCTTCCCCCAATTTCTATGTGGTCTGCACCAAGCCTCTCAAGGCCCTCCCCTCTTACTTTTGCACTCCCGCATTTCTTAACAGCCTACACTTCTCAGTTACTGATCGGAGGCCTCTTTGAAAAATAGAAAACTAAGCAAATACCGGGCTCTTTTTATCATATGTGGTGGACATGTGCTGAAGCCAAAGTGTACTGGAGTTCAATTCAAATATGGATAGAAAAAATATTGAGACAACGTATAGAGTTGAAACCAGAGATATTCCTGTTGGGTATATTACCAGAGAAATTTAATAAAGAAAATATTTAATTATTCATATAATTACAGCAGCTAGAATTGCATTTGCGCAAAAGTGGAAAGTATCAAAAGCCCCTTCTGAAGGGGAGGTAATTAAAAAAATACTGGATTGTGCAGAAATGGATAGATTGACAATGAAAATTAAAGATAAGGAAGGGTCTGAATATTATAATGTATGGGGGAAATTTTATGATTGGTTAGAAAATGAATTATGTATAGAAGATAAGTAATAACGATTAAAATAGAAGAAAGCAGAAGATTGCAGGTGGTAGACCCAGGTGACAAAAGTAGGTAGTTAAGGAGGCAGCATTAAGATAGTGGTTAATATACCTAGGAAAATATAAGATATATGTATAAATAAAGATACTGAAAATATATAAGTTTAAGAGTTGCACCGATAATTAAATGGAAGTGGGGATATGAGTTACCTGTCTGTTAACTATAAGATGGATTGTCACTAGATACACTCGGGGAAGGGAGAAGAGGGAGAAGAGGAAGTAGAGAAGGAAGGGAAGAAGGGGAGAGGAGGGAAGTAGGGAAGTGGGAGAGAAAGGGAAAGAAGGTAGAGGGGAGAGGAGAGAGAGGGAGGGGAGTGATATGACATAAAGGGAAAAACAGACGGGCCACAAAAGTATAAAAGGTGCAAATTAGGATGCTGGTTTATGTTTTATGGAATAGAAATGTATAACTATGTATATTCTGCTATGAACTATGGTATATGTATGGATGTATTGTGGAGAAAAATAATTAAAAGAAAAAGAAATAGAAAACTAATGGGGAAGTGTAATATTGATGCTAATCACAGTTTATGATATGTTGCAGAACTTTTTTCAACTATGATTAAAATTTCTTAAAGAGTTTTCCTGGAGCTCTATACTTTGCTCTTGTTTCTTTCTCGCCTCCCATTTCCCACTGATATTGTGTCAGGGCCAAGTTTTTAATAATAGTGTTTGCCCTGAAATGACATCAAAAATTTTGAGTTTGGTTTTGGTTTGAATATATTCATTGCTTCACTTCCAGGTAAATCGTAGCACAGCTCTTTTGAAGAGCTTGTCCGCTGAACGTGAAAGATGGGAGAAAACAAGTGAAACCTTCAAGAATCAGATGTCCACAATTGCAGGAGACTGCTTGCTCTCAGGAGCATTTATTGCTTATGCTGGTTATTTTGACCAGCAGATGCGGCAAAACCTGTTCACAACATGGTCCCATCACTTGCAACAGGCAAATATTCAGGTAAAAAAAAATTCATATATCATAAAATTATTCACCACCATTTATTACCAACAGTTGAGTCACCTATTGTGTGGCATTATACGCCAACAGTTTGGAGCTTGGAACGCCACTTCAGTATCTTGTTCCTTGATATATAGTAGCCTTAGTATTTACAGCTGAACAGCCTGCATCATTTGAAATATGTTTCTCCAATACTTGCCCATTTTCATTAAAGATATGCATACTTGGACCCAAATTGCAATCACTGGATAAAGGGTATTGGTGAAGGGTTAACAATATTTTATGAGGGTAAAACAAATCACAGGCTAGCATAGTTCAGTAGTAGTAGAAAAGGAGCAAATACATTTATTAACCCACAGATGTTTGTCAATTCTTGGCTTCTCTTGAGTAAATCCTAATGCCCATTTTACAGTTCCGTACAGATATTGCTAGAACAGAATACTTGTCGAATGCAGATGAACGTCTTCGCTGGCAAGCAAGTTCTCTCCCTGCAGATGACTTGTGCACAGAAAATGCAATTATGCTCAAGAGATTTAACAGGTACTTTACTTTTTGTCAGATGAATTTTCATTCAAAAAACTGTTCAGAAAAATAGTATTTTAACACTTGTGGTAATTATTCCTGCCTAAACCTTTGTTCCTGTGATTTTATGATTTTATGATTTTCAGCTATTTCTACGGGAAAGAACATTAGTTTTGCTATACTCCTAGGACAGAATGTTGTATAAATATTCTGATACTGTGACATTTCCAAGAATCTTCTGATGTAGTATGGAGAGAATGGCTAATAATTGTAAACATCTTTTCCCCTAAGAATAGCACTGGGAATAATACATTTATATATCTTATTTCATGTATCATGAAAGAAAGTCATTCCCAAATATGTTCCAAAAACATAGTGTGCATAGCTATACCACTGTTTTAATAAACCAGTGACACTGGTTTTACTAAAGAAAAATATGCCATCCAAGTATCTCTTACATAAGATGAAAATTTCTAAATTCTCGTCCAAAAAGTTACCAGCAATTCTCAGCTATCCCTTCCCATATGATTAATGGTTTCAAAAAAGTTCAAGATAAGATATCAATCAGTTCAAACACTGTTTAAGAATAATTACGAAATGTCTAGGCTACTTGGAAGATTTATAAGAAGATGGGCAAAATTAAGTATTCATTAGGTATGTGAAGATTGTGTTCTAACAGATTAGACATTAGCATAGTTTAAAATGGAATTTTCAAAGATATGTCTTACATGCTTTGAATAAATATTCACTATTTCTGCTCAAAAACTCCCGAGTGGCAGTCAGACAGTGTTTGACTGTAGTATGCCTGTTAGAAGGGCAAGATCCAATAGAATAGCAGATTAAAGAGAAATTTGGAAGCTCAAAGAAATAAAATGTAAAGGCAACAGAATTATTTTTTGATGTAAATAATGAATGAAGCTTTTATAGTTGTTTCCAGCATACATCATGAATTCAAATCATGAATTTAGTACCGTAGCAATGGCATTGAAAAAATATCTAATACAACAGTGTTAAACTACCTTTTTAAAAATGACTCCAATGAATATATGGAGTAAAATATCCTTCTGTTAGCTTCCTTAAAAACTTAATAAGAAATTACATTTTAGGTATCCCTTAATTATTGATCCTTCGGGCCAAGCTACAGAATTCATCATGAATGAATACAAGGACCGTAAAATAACTCGTACTAGCTTTTTGGATGATGCGTTCAGAAAGAATTTGGAAAGTGCCCTGCGATTTGGTAATCCTCTGCTTGTCCAGGTTTGTTGCTGTTGCATGTTTTGCCTTCAAAAACTAAGAAGAGTTCATATAATTTTTATTTTTATGAAAACAGCACTTATCTGTAATTCAAATGTAGAAAATATGCAAGTACAATTGCAAGTAATATGGAACCCATGTATTATTGAAAAGAACAAGATCTAGAGTTATCTGAATCTACCTCATGAAACCACTAAATTAAAAAGCACTTAGCAACCAGGACTAATAAAAGACATTGACAAGAATGCCCCCTTTTGTCCTAGGCCATATTACTTCTGAACTTATTTAAAACTGATACCTTAAAATTCATGCTGTTTCTTGTAATTGGTAAGCAAAATTTAGGTTGTAGAATAAATATATCTTACAATAGTTTCCATCAGTGAACAGTTATTGAAATTATCACATTGAAACATGTAAACAGTTCTGAACCAAAATTTTGGGGTCGTCAAACCATAAAATGTTGGTTGCAGTGTTGCAATCGGAATCCCTCCCCTTATATACACACATGCTATGAACAACAAGCCCACTACAAAAGAGGCATGGCTTGGAACATGATGTCACAACCTTCATCATGCCTGTTTTCCTTTCCATGTTTTGAAGACAGTATATTTATATCTACATTTTTTTAAAGATTCAGCTTATTCAAATGCTAGATTTCTCTAAAAAAGATGAGCCTGAATTTAAGACACGTACCTATCTAAATGGAAGACAAGATAAGAAAAACAGTCTTCATTAACTTATTGTCAGCAAATCGGGAGTAAATTATTTTGGGAAAAATCTAGTTTTCTTCAAAGTAAATAGAGTATCTGAAGAAAATCTAGGTAATCCTTGACTTATTACCACATTTGGGCCTGGAATTTTGGTCACTAAGCAGTGCAGTCATTAAGCAAGTCATAGCTTTCTTTCAGAAACTAGTTTAAGGGGATTTCTACTTGATTCCATGTATGCCTGATCACTTTGTCATCTTGTCTAGGATGTGGAAAGCTATGACCCTGTTCTGAATCCTGTGCTGAACCGTGAAGTCCGTAGAACTGGTGGTCGAGTTCTTATCACTTTGGGAGATCAAGATATTGATTTATCACCATCGTTTGTAATATTCCTCTCCACCAGAGACCCAACAGTAAGTAATAAACTTGTTTTACAAGGCCAGTAGTTGATGGCAGTGGATAGGAGAGGCTACTTAAAGGTTACATTGAACGTTTTGTGTTTTATAGGTTGAGTTTCCACCAGATCTCTGTTCTCGTGTGACATTTGTCAACTTCACAGTAACTCGTAGCAGCTTGCAGAGTCAATGCCTGAATGAGGTACTGAAAGCTGAAAGACCAGATGTGGATGAGAAACGTTCTGATCTCCTCAAACTTCAAGGTTAGTCACTGAAAAACTGAATCCCCAACCTTTTTCAGCACCTCGAGAGCGGCAGAAAGAAAGGAATAGAATTTTGTTTCTATTCTATAGCAGGATCAATTTCAATAGCAAATAATTGATAATTATAATTCTGCAAAATTGAGATTCAGTTCTATTGAATATGGCTACCAGAACAGAACTCAAAAAGTCGGATTCTTGGTTTGTTTGTTTTTTATTAATTAAGAAGGGAGCAGATCTCATTCCCTTAAGTCTTTTTTTTTTAAAAAGCAATAATTTTCCTAGACAAACTTCCATAACTAAAAAAAACACTTCATTATTAACATTTATTTGCACAGATACCTTATGCTTCTAAAAAAATTAAATTTACTTGGGCAGGATGCTTAAAATTACTTTGTGTTGTTTAAAATTATTCTTGAAAGATCAACTCAGAGTTCAAATTAAATATAATCCAAAGTATATATGTATGTATGTATTTTATATGCTTTTCTCACTATCCAAAATGACTCTGGGTGGCACATAAACTTAATAAATATAGGAATTTCACAGCAATTGTCAGCTCAGACTCATAAATTATTCTCATCTCTATTAAAAAGTAAAACTCATTAGTATTGTTTTGCTGTTACTTTGTGTCCTCTCTGTTAAAAGGTAAGCAGGTCAGAATGCGATTCAAGTTTTGTTTAAGGGTCTGTGTTATTCTTAAAGGTGAATTCCAGCTGCGTTTGCGGCAGCTAGAAAAATCTCTTCTCCAAGCCCTCAATGAAGTAAAAGGACGTATTTTGGATGATGATACCATCATAACCACTTTGGAGAACTTAAAGAGAGAGGCAGCTGAGGTTACTAGAAAAGTGGAAGAAACAGATATTGTCATGCAAGAGGTGGAAACAGTGTCTCAGCAATACCTCCCACTTTCTACTGCATGCAGCAGTATTTACTTCACAATGGAGTCATTGAAGCAGGTACAAGAGGTTGATTTAGGTTTCCCTTTCTCAGATTTTTTTTTAATGCTACAAGACGCCATTTCCATTCAAGTTAACATGTTGCTTTTAACACACTTATTCCATTTGAATTCTACCTTAGATACACTTCCTGTATCAGTATTCTCTTCAGTTTTTCCTGGATATCTATCATAATGTCCTGTATGAGAACCCAAATTTGAAAGGAATTACAGACCATACCCAACGTCTGTCTATTATCACAAAAGATCTGTTCCAGGTTAAGTATAAAAGCATTTTGTACTTCAAAACACTTCAGACAATTTTTTTTCCTGTTCACAAACTTTCTACAAAGCTATCTTCCTAATTTTGTATTTCTAGGTGGCATTCAATAGAGTTGCTCGTGGCATGCTACACCAGGATCACATAACTTTTGCAATGCTGTTGGCTAGAATAAAACTGAAAGGCACTATAGGGTAAGCAAATTCAGTTACTAAACAAGCCAGTATTGAAGAGTGAAGTCTTTCCGAAATTTAAGAATTATAGGAATTTCATGAAAAGCAAAACTAAAAGCACTCCAAAAGTCAGACTAAAGTTGTATCCAGCAGTAGCATTTATAGATTTAAAATTAATTCATGCGACCTAAGATGACAGAGGGACACAGAGAATTCCATATCTCTGTTCAAATCAATAAAAACAATGTCAGAAAGGTCAATTTAGATATGCTGTAAAAAAACCAATGAAAAGCATGGTTTAACCTTTACCTAAATCTCTTGCAAAAGATTGTCAATTTTAAACTGCTATTCATAACAACAGACATACGCACTTAAGCAGAACTAATGATTTTCCCAGGTTTCTTGTACACATCAGTAATCCAAAGAATTATACTTAGGGAGTAGTTAGGTTTCTTTATCTTTGAGAGAATTGTTTTCAGTGTGATTTTTTTCTGTTTCAATTGAAGGGAGCCTACATATGATGCAGAATTCCAGCATTTCCTAAGAGGGAAAGAAATTGTACTCACCAATACGATTCTCCCCAAAATTAGTGGCCTGACGTTAGAACAGGTGGAAGCTATGATGAGACTAAGCTGTCTTTCTTCATTTAAGGACCTTGTTTCTAAAATCAAATCTGATGATGTAAGACTACTTTTTAATATGTCTAAACTATTGAATTTCAAAGTGAATTATTAATGCAAATAAGAACATTTCATTCTCTTTAGGTCATTGTATATATATGCAGCTTATATCCAACTTCATTTCATACACATTGTTACCAATATGTGGGTTGGATAGCTTATGCTGACTGAGCTGTATATTAATCAGGAAAGTATATCACTATGTATAAAAACATGTTCCTTAGGGAAATATGACGGGTGAAATGCTCCCGGTTCGCTCGTACCTGTTGGTCACCGTAGAGCCGGTTGCCAAGGTAGCGCAAGGCGCCGCCCAGATGCCGCCATTTGGGTTCTTTTACCCTCTGCGCATGCGCAAAGCGTTCTGTGCATTCACAGAGGGTAAAAGAACCCAAATGGCGGCGGGCGGGTGGGCTGTGCCTCACGCTACCTTGGTGACTGGCTCTACGGCGACCGACAGGTACGAGCGAACCGGGAGCATTTCACCCCTGAAATATGATATTCTTGACCTGTCTTCATGTGAAGAAACTCATTGGTCTTAGATCTATTACAAGATTCTTCTGTATTGCTCAGAAATAATAATTTTTAACTGAATCTGACATACAGCAATTCTGCATTTGGCTGGATAGCAGTTCACCAGAGCAGACGGTACCCCATCTTTGGACAGAAGACAAAACTGCAAGTAAGTTCATATTTCTTCCATCTCAGTTTTGCTTTGTTAGATGTTTGTGGAACACTCACCAGAAGAAATTGCATGAAGAAGACAAACATATAATATTTGGAAAAAGATAATATCAAATTAATTTGTAAAAAAAAAATAGTGAAATTGTTGATTTTGACATTTGATTTTGAATACTGAAAAATAGTTTGTTAAAGTAGTGTATTAATATTATAGCAAGTAATGTCTGATTTTGAAGGTGACATAAAGGGTCACTTGGCAATAGGAAATATATAATTCAGGACCATTCAGACTTACTAATAGCCTACAATAAAACTGTTATCAATAGAAAGGCAGGTGCATTGTCTTTATAATGTCAGTGTGCTTAAGAGTGAATTCTGATTAAAAAAATGGAGTCAACGTGGATTGTTAGCCCATGGATTTTGGAATTGGTGAATTTCTGACTCTGAATGGAACAGTATTTTCCTTAAAGGAATAGGTGTGCAGAGTTGGTGTTCTGATTCATCTGTCACTCAAGGGCTGGTGGGCTTAGAAAACATTTAGCCAAACATTAGCTGGCTCACAGGGTGATCTCCTTCTGTGAGGGCATTTGTATTACCTGCTGGTTAGAACTGGTACATAGCTGGTGCTAGTGCTTGGAACATCATTCCTAAAAAAATTGCTCTAGCCTTGAGTAATAGATAACATCAAGGATAGCTCACCATCCAATTCTGCATGTGGGACTGTTGCATACTTTTGCTGCCACAGGGCTCTTTCTCCTTTTCCTTTTCTCCCCATTGGAATTCACAGAAGTATAATCCCACTTGCCCAAGGTCATTTGTAAAGGATCATTTGGTCTTATGGCTATGTAATACACACACACACACACACACACAGAGTGTCGTTTAGAATGATATGAGGAATGAACAAATACAATTGCTAGAAAGGGTCCTGCATTTGATAGCTTTATACCCAATTATCACAGAATTAAGAATTAATTTTTATTTTTTTTTTAGTCTTCATGTGAAATACTATAGAACCTACGTGAAATGTATTGTATTAGAGCAGTGCTAGACAATATTTGCAGGATCGCAGGCTGTCATGTAGTTTCATGGTTTCCTAGAAAGCCGGAGAAGAGCTCCTAGTGACATCAGGAATAGAAGACCTATGTTTTTGGACCTGAAGTTTTTTACGGAATGTTCTCTCTCCCTAAACAGTCTGAAATCAAATTGCACGATTTCATGGTGGTGGTGGTGGAGGGGAATAAAGATGGAAGCAGTTTTATTCCTACACCTCCTTATTTTCTTGGAGAGAAAGAAACAGAAACCTATTGGCCGTGTTGCCATCATCTTAGTCTTGAATTGCCTGGAACAATCCAAATACTACATAAACGTTTTATTTTTCCTTTTTCTATATCTCAGCATCCATTGGACAAGCCATTCACCGCTTGCTTTTGATCCAAGCTTTCCGCCCTGATCGTTTATTGGCAATGGCACATCAGTTTGTTTCCACAAATCTAGGAGAAAATTTTATGTCCATTATGGAGCAGCCTTTGGACCTGACACACATTGTAGATACTGAGGCAAGTAAACATTTTAATTACAACCCACTCACACACACCCCCGGCTTGGTCCCCAGAATCACAGAATGACACAGATGGTGCTTTAAAGTCTGCATTGAATGCTGTTTTTTTAAATTTATTAAATGGCTTTTTTGTAGTGATACAACATAAGAGAAGTATAAGTATTAAAAAGAAGTATAAGTATTAAAAAGTTAGATCCTCTGGATCTAACTCATTCTGTCTACCTAAAATGTTTTTTGAACTTTCTGAAATTGAAACTGTGGCCCTTTCTGGCACTTTTGACATTTCAGGGTTGAGATTTTCTCAGTACTAGAAAAACTGCAAACTTCTTAGCAAACCTTGGGACAGAGAGAACTGCCTCTTCCTGTGAAGCAAACATACCTGATTTTTCCCTTTTCTTTCCTATTCCTGGATTTTAGGTGAAGCCTAACACACCTGTCTTGATGTGCTCTGTACCTGGCTATGATGCTAGTGGACATGTTGAAGACCTTGCTGCAGAGCAAAATACACAGATCACCTCTATTGCTATTGGTAACATTTTCATATATTTTGTCATATCAAATGCTGCGGAAGACCAATACACATTTCTAAACATGGTAATGATGTGCTTTTAGGTTCTGCTGAAGGATTTAACCAAGCTGATAAAGCAATCAATACAGCGGTGAAGTCAGGCAGGTGGGTTCTTCTTAATGCTATGATTTGCATTGGATCAATTTTGGGTCTGTATGATAGAGACTTCTAAAGCATTAATCTCTTTGGTTTTTTTTTGTTAAATATATATTTCAGGTGGGTCATGTTGAAGAATGTCCACTTGGCACCTGGATGGCTGATGCAACTGGAAAAGAAGCTGCATTCCCTTCAACCTCATGCATGCTTTAGATTGTTCCTTACAATGGAGATAAATCCAAAAGTAAGCAATCAGAGTAAAAATAAATAAATATCACATTTCTTTTCTAAATTCTGCTGTTGTAAAAGAGGTGGTTTATCCGCATCTTGTGAGGTTTCTATCCTGCTATGCATAATTCATTTTCTCTTTATTAAATGAGAGAAATTAGTACTTCTTTGTGTGTGCAAAGTCAAGGGACAACTGATTTTAATATGGAACCAACCCCAAAATACTTTGTTCACTTCTTTGGATGTTTTTGTTGTCTAATTCATATTAGATCTTGATCTCCCATCAAGTTATGTGATTTTTATGTCTGTTAGTTACTCCATGCTAAGGTGATAAATTAAAAGTTCAGCACAGCGGAATCATTTTACCTTGTCCAGCAGTACCAGTTTGGAAGCAAAGAGCATTTCCCCAAACAAGAGATTATTAAAAGTGCTCCATGGTCATTACTCATGAGATTGGCGACTATATAAATCTGATTAATACATTTCTCACTGTACATTTGGATAATGTATTTTGTGCTCAGGTGCCAGTCAACTTGTTACGTGCTGGAAGAATTTTTGTCTTTGAACCACCACCTGGTGTAAAGGCCAATATGCTGAGAACCTTTAGCAGCATCCCTGTGTCTAGAATGTGCAAGGTAAGTTTTTAAACTAATTACTCAAAATTTCACTAATAAATACAGTTTTACTAAAAAGTGCTAGTGAATGAATCCATTAAGAAGCTTTACTCTGAGTAGCTGTTGCTGATCTTGCAACAGTTTCCATTTGCTTCATAGATACAAATGCCCCAGCCATTTTATATTCTAACCAGTAAAGATCAGACTGTTTTAAGCTTGGAGAAATAACAAAAGTAAAGTAAATACGATTTGTTTAGAAGATAAATAAACACATGATTTGACTTTTGTGTTATTATCCTCTTCTAAAAGCCCTTTCTTCATCTAAATGGGTTTATACATCAAGTACCTTAAAATAAAATACAGAAAGTAAGGAAAAGGGTTGAATCTTTCATCTGAAATAAAAGATGCAGAATTCGAAAATATACTCGATCTCAAACAAAGTCTTACTGTGTTCTGTTAAATAGAGGTTTTTTTCCATTGAACTCAAAATAAAAACCCATTGGTTTTTCTCCTCTCTAGTCACCAAACGAGCGTGCACGTCTCTATTTCCTTCTTGCATGGTTCCATGCTATTATTCAAGAGCGTCTGCGATATGCTCCTCTTGGCTGGTCAAAAAAATACGAATTTGGAGAATCTGATTTAAGATCTGCCTGCGATACGGTAGATACGTGGCTTGATGATACAGCAAAGGTAAGTGAATTCCCATCTTATTCCTTTGGGTAAAGAAAATTCTACTTCTTAAAAAGGACAAATCCAATAATTATAAGTTAGCCAAATGATATGAACAGTTTTGATTATATCTTAACTTCGTTCAAGCAGCAGAAGGAAGTATATATCATTCCTATATTGGATTTAACATCGTCCATATCCATTGGATTTGATTGAAACTGATAGCCAAGGGCTTTTGTTTATATAATTCATATATAGGCCCCCCATTTTAGCAGTAAGGTACTTAAGGATCAAGGAAAATAACAGCAAACCAGTAAAAAGAATTAATTGCCATAACCAAGCTAAGGCAGCCCAAATGTCATTAACATCCAGATGCTCTACAGATGCTGAGACCATCCCTTATTTCAGGAGACAAAATCTTCTAGTCATGGGTCAGCCGTATTTTATTAAACTAGCTCTTGTTAATACCACTATCCTTGTAGACTTTATAATGCGTTAGCTGTTCCTTTTACCACAAAGATGTCTCTAATGTCAGGGTCGTCAAAACATCTCACCTGACAAGATTCCATGGTCTGCCCTGAAGACGCTGATGGCTCAGTCAATTTATGGCGGCCGCATTGATAACGAATTTGACCAGCGGTTATTGAACACTTTCCTAGAGCGACTCTTCACCACACGAAGCTTTGACAGTGAATTCAAATTGGCTTCCAAAGTTGATGGGCATAAAGCTATTCAGATGCCAGATGGAATCCGGTATTAACATTTTCTTTCTAAAACTAAGCGTGGGTTACATTTGAGTTATCGCATGTATTCCTTGTAGTTATGAATATCTTGGTCACAATGTGGCATTGTTGATTTGACAGACGTGAAGAATTTGTACAGTGGGTGGAATTGCTGCCAGATACACAAACTCCCTCCTGGCTTGGATTACCAAATAATGCTGAGAAAGTTCTTCTCACCACACAAGGTAAACATCTTGCTTCATCTTTATAAGCGGTAAGGCTTACATATATAAAACAATTTTCTGCATGTTGGAATAGCGGAATAAGAAGCATCCTGGTATTTTTTTAAACAATCACTTATAATGGTGTACATTTGTAAGCCGCTTCAATGAGGTATGTATATTGAAAATTTGGACATAAAATGGGTAATCAAACGGAATGAATTCTGAAAATCAAGATAATAGCATACTCAGCGTATGAAAAGTTTAAATCTGCAAATCTCATTAGAAAATGCATGGCCAAATACAAACAGTATATGGTAAAACAGCTGTAGAGTTTTGTAGTTTGCATTTTAAAAAAAATTATGTATTAATTAAACCGAAGTAGTAATACTTAATTAAGACATAATAGGTACACATATGTTAAAGATCTCTCTAAAATTTTGAAGCATTTCACTGTGACAAAGGGGCAGTAGTACTTTGTCTTCTTCCTTTCAGGGATTGATATGATCAGTAAAATGCTGAAAATGCAGATGTTGGAGGATGAAGATGATTTAGCCTATGCAGAGACAGAGAAGAAAGCACGAACGGATTCTACATCAGACGGTCGCCCTTCCTGGATGCGAACGCTGCACACTACGGCTTCCAACTGGCTCCATCTCATCCCACAAACTCTGAATCATCTAAAACGAACTGTGGACAACATTAAGGTAAGAGCTCATTATTTATTTTATTGCAACGTTATTCTTTGGAGGATTGTACGAAATGGACTTCGTACATTTTAAGAATGGAACTTCGTACATTTTATGAACTTCATAAAATATCCCATTTGGAAGACAGAACTGCTTTTTTCAGCATGAAATGGACTATTTCAAACTTGAGCCTTTCAAGAACAATTTTTTTGCACATCTGTACTGTAAAAGAACCAGAAGCAATATACAAATTAGTGGAGTTACTTATTTACAGATACCCTCTTCTATACTACAAGAAAGCAGAGGAGTCAGAGATAATAGCACCACATTTTTTTAAAAACGGAACTGTTAAAATTATCCTCCAAAACAGTCTTACATTTAAGAAACAGATACCTCTCATTACATTTGCCAGGCTTCTCTCAGTAATATAAAATCATCTTTTCAAATTATGTTAAAAGAAAAATCTAAACTACACAACAATAAAAAAAATTAAACGAAACAGTCCATGAAAATAAAAATGCTTAAAAACAACAACCACCAAAAAAAAGGGGGGAGGGAGAACAACCCAAAAAAATTACATTATACTTCTAGACACTGGTTTACAAAAACTCATATAATCCTGAATTATAATCAGGTACAAATACTACTTTAAAATATCATAAAATGTACAACAAAAAACATTGCTTCATCCTTTGATTAGTAGAAAATGGTGCATTTTCCAGAACAGATAAGGTACACATTTCCAAAAGCCAAAGATTTAGTCCCAAAGAATTAAATGTTCATGAGTCTTATTATCAAAGCTTATAGATATATATAAATAAAATATCTTATTTTTCTTCCTGAAACCAAGGATCCATTATTCAGATTCTTTGAAAGAGAAGTGAAAATGGGAGCAAAACTCCTTCAGGATGTTCGCCAAGATCTTGCAGATGTAGTTCAAGTGTGTGAAGGAAAGAAGAAACAGACCAATTATCTTCGGATGCTTATTAATGAATTGGTAAAAGGTAGGATTTTCCAAATCTTGTACATTAAAAAATTACAGTCCTGCTAGTTATGAAAGGTCTATAAAAGCTTGTTTTACACTGAGGCAGGGGTGGGTTCCTCCTGGTTTGGACCAGTTCTCCCGAACCGGTAGCGGCCCGCTGGTGACGTCACGATGACATCACTGAACCAGATCGGTCGGTGCCTGTCTGTGGGGGCCGCCATATTTTTTTAAATTTTTTTTTTAAAAAAAATTTCTTCTGAGCATGTGCAGAAGCCAAGTTTCCGGCACTGTGCATGCGGTCGCCATCTTGTTTTTGGCTTTTTCATTATTATTATTATTATTTATTTATTTCGGATTTTTTTGGCACTGCGCATGCGCGCGCCCACGCAATGCGGGAGGAAGCGAACCGGCAGCGAGATAAGTTAGAACCCACCCCTGCACTGAGGGGTAGATTAACCCAAATTCTTGGGGTTTTTTTTAGAGTTATGAAACTAAACAAGATGATTTTTATATATTGATGTGATAATTCTAAAAAAAGACAGGAAAAAGGCCTGAAAATTATACATTCAACTGCAATGAAGGGGTCCAAATTGTTCAAAAGTCTTCCTCGCTTCTTTATCAACATTTCATTACATCTTTACAAATAACATGATGGTAATCCAGTGTATGTTCGTCCTTTCCATGTTGCATAGTGATGGTTTTTAGCCATTACCCCAAATTTTGATAGCTTCCAAATACAAGGATATAGCTGAGAATATATGCATTCTCAATCTCTGCTAATAATCCAATGACTTTCAGCCAAAAATGTGGCAATAATAGAACAGGTCCAAGCAGATAAATGCTTACAGCATAACATTTGTAACCAACCTCCTTCAAAGAAATTAATTCCACATTTTGAAAACAACTTTTACTTTACAAGAGATCATTATTCAGAGGTTATGTATAATATCACATTCCACAAGCTCATTATAAAACTTAAGTTACTGGTTTATATGCCACTGTTAATTATTCTAAGATGTCTAATGATTGTGACACTTTAAAAAACAGCAATGGTATGGAGTCCATTGTTCTGATTTTTAGCAAATGTTTTTTTACAGCAAGATAATCCTGTAAGGTGATCTTCTCTTTGGGCAAAATTATTTCTGTAATCCAATATTTCCTGCACCATTAACAATTCTCCCTACAAACAACAATATCAGCACTTACTGGAGTTTCGGTTGGATCAAACTGTAGATTTAAAGTTAAGTTGAAAGAGGAGCTGAATACAAGTTGTAGGGTGGCTGCCTCTGAATTTGAAATTCTGGCCTTTCTGTTTACAAAAAACACACTATATTTTTTCTTTTAGGTATATTGCCTCATAGCTGGTCTCACTATACAGTGCCTGCTGGCATGACAGTGATACAGTGGGTGTCTGACTTCAGTGAACGAATTAAACAGCTGCAGAATATCTCACAGGCCGCAGCTTCAGGTGGTGCAAAGGAACTAAAGGTAGATTGGAATTGATTTTCTGTTAAGTGCAGTACTGTTTATCCCAAAATGCTACAAAGGGGTAGAACATATCCGTTTGAATGTAGTTTTACTATTGGAACGAGTACATTTAGTGCTTGAATGAAAGACAGGAAATAAAAATTGTAAGAATCCTTTAAAATGTGCTACTATAAAAGACTACGACAACAGATCTCCCAATTCTGGCTTCAATTTCTGAAATGCATATATCCTAGAGGCACGGGGCAATCAATCAAACTTAAGCAAAATGCCCTTCAGTTCAATTGCATATGCACCCAAAACCACTTTATTTTTTTCAATCCTAAAACAGTTCTGATCATATTGTCAAAACACTCTGTTTTTACAAATTGTGCTGCTTAAACTTAAAATGTTTATATTTATCAAATTTAGATACCATTCATCTCACTAAGTAACTTTTGAGTGGTTTACAGGTAAAAGTATAAAAACTATGTAAACACATAATACATACCAAATTCAGTAACCTGGGAGCCAAGAAAAAAGCTAAGTTAAAAATTTAAAGTGGCAGGAGTGTCTTCAGGGCACTAAGTACCCCCAGGATTGCATGCCTCTCTTGGAGTTGGCACCTCACTTCTGGGGGGAAATGTTCCATGGGGGGGGGGGCGCAACGGCAGAAAAGGCTAACTAACTAGTTAGTTTAATGGACTATTTAAAAAATTACCAGCAAATCTTGATTCTGGCCTAGGATTCCTATGAAGGGGATAATAAAATTTGGCAAGTGCTCTAAAGAAATTAAACCAAAGAGGAAGGAAATTGGGGTGTATAAAAAAATGTGAGAAAATTTCAGATTCTAATTAAAATTGCCTATCAGTATTGATTTCATGCAACATCCATCACTTTAACCTACTTACACGTTTGTTCCACAGAACATCCATGTCTGCCTGGGAGGCCTGTTTGTACCCGAGGCCTACATTACTGCTACAAGGCAATATGTAGCTCAAGCTAACAGCTGGTCCTTGGAAGAACTCTGCCTGGAAGTCAATGTAACCACCACTCAGAATGCAGTATTGGATGCCTGCAGTTTTGGAGTAACTGGTTAGTTGCCCCCGGCTTTTTGTTTGTTTGTTTCTCCAGTTAGGAGAAAGCAAACTTGTTAACTTTCTCTTGTTAAGCTGTATGTGCCTTATGTTGGTGACTGGTTTGAAGGAATATTGAAAGAGGAAAACCGCCTCAATCCCAAGTGGCTGCTAAGAAATCATTTTCTCTTTAGAAGCTTCCTGAGCAAATGGTCCAAACGAAGGCACCAGGCTAAAACAGGGAGCCTGTGAGTTCTAGTCCTGCCTTAGCCAGGAAAACCAGCTGGGTGACCTTGGGCCCGTCACTCAGTTAAAGAGTTGTTTTGGGGGGGCAAATGGAAGAAGATGGTGTGTTGGATATGCTCACTGCCTTAAGTTATTTGTAAAAATAATAAAGGTAGGATCCAAATAAATAAAGGAAAATTATCTGCCAACCACAGATGTTTTCAGTAGGTATAATTTTGGAAAGCAAAATTTTAAAATATCACAATTTACTAAAATATATGTTGACACCTTCAAGAAGAAAGCTGGCACAACACTGGAAAAGAGAAACCTTGCAGGGAATATTTCATATGGAAATTGGAGAATATGCTGCCATGGCTGAACGGATTATATCCATAATAGCCAAATTTAAAGAGCAATGGCTCCCTTATATAGAATACATCGCACAAGACAAAATTAGACGTTTGGAATATGGTTTCTAGCAGGGGTGGGTTCTAACTTACCTCGCTGCCGGTTCGCTTCCTCCCGTGCCGCACGCATGCGCAGTGCTGAAAAATCCAAAAAAATCCCCCCCCCCAAAAAAAAGCCAAAAACAAGATGGCGACCCATGCGCAGTGCTGGAAACTCAGCTTCTGCGCATGCACAGAAAAACAAATTTAAAAAATTCCAAAAAAAAGATGGCAGCGTCCATCGACCGGCACCGACCGAACCGGCTCCGTGACGTCACCAGCGGGTTGCTCCAAACCGGGAGGAACTCACCTCTGGTTTCTAGGACTTAAACCGAAACCAGCAATGATCTTTATCGTTTTATGTAAAGTACCACTTTGGCCATCAATTGGAGATACATACGGAAGACAAGAGCCAGAAAGGCTTCATAATGCTCTTAATCAGAGGTCTTCAAACTTGGCAACTTTAAGACTTGTGGACTTCAACTCCAGGCTACTCCAATGCTGGCTGGAGAATTCTGGGAGTTGAAGACCACAAGTCTTAAAGTTGCCAAGTTTGGGGACCTCTGCTCTTAATATATATTCAGTAATATATATTCGGAACAAAATATATTTTGTTCTATCATGTTTTCTTTGTTTTTGTTTATATTTCACTATTACAGTAATTTTTGTTTTTTTAAAGAAAGATCAACTACTGTAGGGCAGAGGGCCCTTACACATTTTAAAATGTGACAATTACAAGCTGAGAATTTGAGAATCTGTGTATCCAAATGCAGGTAGTCCTCAACTTATGGCCACAATTGAGCCCAAAATTTCTGTTGCTAAGTGAAACATTTTTAAGTGAATTTTGCCCCATTTTACAACCTTGCTTCCCACAGTTGATAAGTGAATCGCTGCAGATGTTTAGTTTGTAACACAGTTATGTGAATCTGGCTTCCCCATTGACTTTGTGGTTGTCAGAAGGTCACAAGAGGTGATCACACGACCCTGGGACACTGCAACCATCATAAATATGAACCCGTTGCCAAGCATCCAAATTTTTTTCACATGGCCATGGGGATGCTGCAATGGTTGTAAGTGGGAAAACAGTTATGTCAGGTTTTTTAGTGCCACTGTAACTTTGAACAGTCACTTAATGAACTGTTGTAAGTTAAGGACTACCTGTAATCAAAGTACCAGACTGAGCGCGATGGAGAACCAAATTAACAGTGGAACTCACTGGGTGTCTGTGGGTTAGTCACCACCATCTTACAAGACGGTTGCTAATGTAGAATGTGAAGGTAATGAATGAACAATGTGCATTGAACTCATTTGAGGAACTGAATAAATATATGAAAGCTGTTGCATGCTCTTTCAGTCAATACATTTCAACCACTTTAAATTGGACAAGGTGAAACTGAACTGAAAAATTGCTGTCGTAAAACGTTCTGATGAAATGCTTCTAATGTCATTCTTCGATGTTGGATTAGTTCCTTCCGTTTGTTGAAATGAATATGTAACCTATATATTAACCACACACTCTCATTGATGAAATGGTAAATTTGAACACTGCAGAGTTTTAGTGTACTTCTGTGCC
This sequence comes from Thermophis baileyi, assembly GCA_003457575.1. Lineage (NCBI taxonomy): Eukaryota > Metazoa > Chordata > Lepidosauria > Squamata > Dipsadidae > Thermophis > Thermophis baileyi. The sequence continues at coordinate 1,241,069 of QLTV01004256.1, read as the reverse complement.
ATTTCAAATAGCATTCTCCTACTTCCTTTGTAGGACTGAAACTTCAAGGAGCCACTTGTAATAACAACAAGTTGTCACTTTCCAATTCTATTTCAACCGTACTGCCTATAACTCAACTTCGCTGGATTAAACAGACAAATGCTGATAAAAAGTCTAATGTGGTAAGAAAAGGGGTCTTTTCACTCATGCTTTTCAGCTAGGCATGCTGTTTTTATTCTCCTTGTGTATTTCCATCCTCCTAACCCAACTTCTGAACTTATTTTACAGGTGACCCTGCCTGTTTATCTGAACTTTACTCGGGCTGATCTGATCTTCACGGTTGACTTTGAAATTGCTACCAAGGAAGATCCTCGTAGCTTCTATGAGCGTGGTGTGGCTGTCCTGTGTACTGAATAAAATGGTCCTATATTAATGTTGAATTAATAATTAAATGCAACTTTACAGCATTATTTCTAGTTTGTACTTTCTTGAACAGATCAATTGTAAATGAACAGCTAAGATAATAGTAATTAATGACATTCTGTAATGGAAGGCGGCATGCAAACCTGGGTTGATTTCATATACTAAACAGGAAGGAAGATAACAGAACCTTTTCCTCAGTTCTGTTTCTTGCCTACACCTAGGTTGAGCTTCAGGAAAAAAAATCCTGCACTTCTTTTAGATTTTATGTATTAAACTTCATTAATTTAAGATATTCATTCATTGCCGTTGGTTTGCTGATACTCTCCAGTAGCAGTTTTACATTCATGTAATAAATGTATAGCAAAAGCTAGGAGTAATAGGTCAAATATAAGACTTGGAACTTAACTTTCTCCATTGGTCTATCTAATCTTGATTTTTCTCTTCCAATAAAAGCCAGCATTATGTTACAGGTTATATTATTCAAGTTATACTTGATTCTGGGGGTACCTAGAAATGAGTTGCTTATAATAAAAGCTCCTTTTGACTAAAAACGGCTTAATGGATTTATGCACTGTCCATTAGATTGCAAGGAACTTTTTTCTCTCTCTCATTCAATTCGTTTCTTGCCTACTACTTGCTTTTCTCTTACAATCACATATCCATTCTCACCTTTACATGGTTCCCACTCATTATAGGTGCCATTCAAAAAATGTATATCAACTTTAAGGTAGCTGCTGCTTAATCTGATTTTTCAATCTTAATATGCAAGACAAAATAAGCAGTGGTCTAGTATTTGGGGAACAGTGGAGTGGCTCAGTGGTTAAGACACTGGGCTTGCCAGCTGGCAGCCCAGGTTCAAGACCCAAGCGCCATGTGACGCGGTGAGCTCCCATTCTCGCCTCCGCTCCTGCCGACCTAGCAGTTCCAAAATATGCAAATACAAGTAGATAAATAGGTACCATTTCCATGGGAAGGTAACAGCACTTTGTGATGTCATGTTGGCCACATGACCACAGAAATGTCTTTGGGCAACACTGGGTCAATGGCCTTGAAACGTAGATGAGCACCGCCCCCTATAGTCCGCAATGGAGTAAAATCCGCAAGGACTCCTAGTATTTGGAGCACTATTGTCCTTTGTATAGAAATAGTACCTGACCAGGTGTCTGGTCAGCCTGTTTTTAAAACCCTCGAGAGATAGAGAACTCAAATCTCCCATTGGCAGATATGAAAGGTTTTTTCCCTTACATTTAATGAAGATTAGTTCGCTGCAATTTACAACTATTTAATGCTCGTTGAGCTTGGTATAGCCTGCCAACCTTTTTGTTCAATCATCTTTCATCTCTTACCTAAGAATTCTGTGACTGAGAGATGAATTTGGAGGATATATCTTTGGAGTATATATCTGTCAGATATCTTCTTCACTCAGAGTAATCTGTATATGTCTGATTTACCTCAAGAAGGAAGAGCACACAAAGGGTCAGGTCCCCCTTGATTCATTCATAATAAAGGTTCCTCTTCCTCAGCCTCCAAATATGAGATAAAAGACAGAAATATTTCTTATATCGACCTGATTGGAAGACATTCTTTCAGAAGAGTGAATTACTTGAAGATTAAAAAACAAGACTAGATGGGTTACACAAATCTAATAAATAAAAAATACTTGAACATTTAAATTTCTACCTTATTTATTTGTGCCACCAGTGAGCCCTTTGCAGTGGAAATATTCAGCAACATAAAATACCTGTTTATCCTGGCCAAATTCACATTCAGTTATACTAAATGAAGCCATTTGACACCTCAAATCACCCGTAACCTCTTTCTTAATTTTTCTCCAGATTCTAGAGCAGGTCGTCTTTGCTTTTTGTTGCTATTTGGCTCTTCACATAATTTGTAGTCGGAATCAACTAACATGGGCTGCAATGTATCTTCAGAAGTTGACATTTCAGAATTTGGTGTTGCAAACCAGGGTGGTTCTGATTCTGTAGTCTGAAGCAGTTCAGATGAATTTTGTGGCGGATGGTATTTTCTTGCCTGTCCCTCTATGATGGGATCACTAAGAGAAACCAATGCTGAGTCATCAAAATCCAAATCACAGTCTGAGTTGCTTGAGAGTTCTTCATCGTCTCCATCGTAAGGATCCACAAACTAAAGCAACAATTGTTATTGCATATTTTTAATAGCAGGAGTGTTTTTAAGTTCTACATGCAAGATATAAACATGTAACTCGGACCCCAGTGGTATGAAAAGAAACCCTTTTCTCCTTTATCACCAAGTGAAAAAGGCCACTTTTATGCCAAGTGCAAAATAGTGATCGCAAGACATACTGAGCCACTCTAATAAGCCATGATTAAACATGGTTTCAAAATTACTTCCTGAAAATAGAGAATAAAAGGTGTCCCACATCTGCACAATGTTACCTTAGATGAGTCTCTGGCCTTGTGTGGAGCGCCATGCAGGACCAGGTGAAATGGCAATGCATGTTCTACCACCACCAAAGTGTCTTGGCATGTTTCATTTTCTCCCACGCTTTCCTAAGGTTTGTTTTTTTTTTACTTGCAGTATTGTGGGCAGTTTGCAATGCTAACAATGTAATTTTAAAAAATCAGGCATGGAGTCATGCCTCAGAAAATCTTTTTCTCAAATACAGTAATAGTTAAATTAGTTTGTGGTGAATCTCCCTGTTCAAAGGCATCAAAAGTCATAGTGATGTTTTACTCCCAATTGAGTATCAGAATGACAGGTTTTCTACAAATACATTATTAAAAGCAAAGAAAGAGATTGTGAAGCATTTCACATGGATTAATCATCTACTGCATTTTAATTTCCTGTGAAGTTACTGCCTCAATGGAATGTACTAAATGCTAGACGGTTTGTACTCCAAGAAAATGTAATTCAGCAGGTGGGCCAACTGAACAACACTTACTTGTTTATATAAAGATTTGTAAGCTATCAAACTCCCAATGATTCTGGGTAGCTTACAATTAAAAGAAAATATATACCAAAAAAATAACCATTCCTCTATATGTGTTAGACCAGAGGTCTTCAAACTTGCCAACTTTAAGACTTGTGGACTTCAACTCCCAGAATTCTCCAGCCAGCTATGCTGGCTGGAGAATTCTGGGAGTTGAAGTCCACAAGTCTTAAAGTTGCCAAGTTTGGGGACCCCTGTGTTAGACATTATTTTGGCTTATCCAAGATAAAGTATTAAACTAATTTGCAACTGGGCTAGCATATCCTGTCTTATTTTGAGGCACCCCTACAGGTAGTCCTTATTAGTAACTACAATTTGGACCAGCAGCTCTTTCACTAAGTGAAGCAGTTGCTAAATGGGAAAGTGACGGTGACTGTGCTTTCCATTTCCCCATTCACCAACCCTGTTTAATGCTCACCTCACTGCTGGGATAATTAGCAAAAAGATAATGTTTGTATTTACATTAATTGGAATGGAATGGAATGGAATAATCAGGCACACTGGGAAACATATCAAAAGGAATGCAGTAATGCCAACAGACCCGAGTGCACTATTCAAACAGTCCAGTGTATTCTCCATTATGTGCCTACTTACTTTCCTATAAATCCTTTCCTCTCCAATCTCCCAGATCTGCAAGTGGGAGGAGTGGGAAAACAGGTCAGGCACAGGATAACATGTAATGGTAACCATGTGACTGAAGGACTTCAAAGATCATAAATGTGGGTACTGGTTGTAAAGTTATTTTTTCAGCACCATTATAATTTTGAACAGTCGCTGAATGAGCCAGTCACTAAGCAAGGACTGCCTGTATTTTACTTGTTTAGATAAAACGGGAATTAGAATAATCAAACTGTATAAAGCATTTGAAATAAGTTTCTTCCTACAGTGAGACAGCACTTCTGGGGCCACAACTAACATGAAGCAACTGTACCAGAGGTGGGTTCCTCCCGGTTTGGACCGGTTCTCCTGAACTGGTAGCGACCCGCTGGTGACGTCACGGAGACGGTTCAGTCGGTGCCGGTCCGTGGGCGCCACCATCTTTTTTGGGGGTTTTTTTTTTTTTTTGAAAAAAAATGGGGGGGGGGGTTAATTTTTTTTCCTTCTGCGCATGCGCAGAAGCCGAGTTTCCAGCACTGCGCATGCGTGGCCATCTTGTTTTTGGCTGTTTTGGGGGGGGGAGAGAATTTTTTTTATTTTTCAGCACTGCGCATGCGCGGGAGGAAGTGAACCGGCAGCAAGGTAAGTTAGAACCCACCCCTGAACTGTACCCCCACACTACAGATAACTGGAGAAGTCCTACAGTAAGTTTTCTACTGGGTACAGCTATTACAACACTTCACAATTTTGCTAGTCTGAGTAAGCCATCCCTTTTAAATATTTTGCAGCGCCTTAATAACTAACAAAAGACTTCCTGATCTGTTCATTTGCCATGCAGCTCATACTTTTCTATGCTTAGACCAGAATAAAGAATTACAGTTGCTAATTTCATCTTTATCATTTTGATCCCAAATCCAAAATGTTCTCCTGAAAGTGGCATGACTCCAATCAACTGGCCAACCTTCAATGCTAGCTTTACTTCTAATATTCCAAGGTTTCAAGTGAAATAAGTAGATATTGGAGCAGAAAACGATGAGGCAAAAAAAAAAAAAAGGATTTCTGTGATCTGGAACTCAGGCTCTGACTAGTACTTTTTCCTTTATTCTTACAAGTTTGACTGAAGGAAAATACTTTGCCATGTCTAGCGGGGCCACCATGTTGTTATGAAAGTGCTTTTCAGGTGGTATCGAAATTCCTGTTTGCTCAGTGGCCTACAAATTCAGGGACAGTTCCACAATATCATGAAATTAGGTATCCTTCTTAACAGAATAGTGGAAGCAAGAGTTTGCCATCTCATTAACAAGACTTGCAATTCTACAAGAATTCTACAAGAATATTCTATAGGTAGCCAAGCAGTAACACCCACATTCAGACAAAGGTTGACAAAAGGCTGGTGAGAAACCCTCTTGCAGAACTACAAAACTACCTTATGGGAGGAAATCACAAGTAAGAAAAGGAGACTCTTAAAATTTAGGCTTGACTACCTTGACTGAATGCTAACCAACTACTGGCAGTACAAGAAGCAAACGCTGAGTAGGATGGAAAAATAAAGCAGGCCATCACCACGTGCAACATTTGGTATCAGGCACATTAGAAAACTTATACTTATTTTTGATTCAATTATTTTCTAATACTTTTAAAATGTATTTTATAATACATTCTGCAAATGTATAGACCTACAAGAGAAATTGTGCCAAGATCTACTTATATGCAATCCTGTGTAGTTTTTTCTATCCAGGGATTCTTCAGTGAGCATGCTCGTAGACAGAGCCTCTTTTAGACAAGGAACTTTCAGATATTCAAACAGCCTAACCATGCATGTTCACGGCAAGAATAGCATAGACTCCCTGCCTAAACAATGTTAATTTTGAAAAATACATTCACAAGGTTACAGGACTACCAACTGTGCTCCAAAAGCAGCAAAGCCTGTTGTGGCACGTTAAAGGCAAATAATGTTATTGCAGCATAAGCATCAGGGATGTCCAAAAGGTACAGTAAAAAAAGTAAAGATGGTGGCCATGATGGCATGTTGGAGCCTGGCTCATTAGCAATAACTGTGAGATGGTCTTGGAGTCCTAGTGGACAATCACTTAAATGTGAACCATATAAAAATAAAAAAGATGTTGAGAGTCTAGAACAGGGGTCCCCAAACTTGGCAACTAAGACTTGTGGACTTCAACTCCCAGAATTCTAATATTCTTCTAGAATTCTGGGAGTTGAAGTCCACAGGTCTTAAAGTTGCCAAGTTTGGGGACCTCTGGTCTAGAAAGAGTGCAGAGAACAGCAACAAAAATGGCTACTAGATTGGAGGCTAAAACATACAAAGGTTGCAGGAATTGGATATGTCTAGTTTAATGAAAAGAAGGACTAAGGGTGACATGATAGCAGTGTTCCAATATCTCAGGGGCTGCCACAAAGAAGAGGGAGTCATCCTGTTCTCCAAAGCACCTGAAGGCAGGACAAGAAGCAATGGGTGGAAACTAATCAAGGAGAGAACCAAGCTAGAAATAAGGAGAAATTTCCTGACAGTTAGAACAATAAATCAGTGAACCGGCTTGCCTTCAGCAGTTGTGGGTGCTTCATCAGTGGAAGTTTTTTAAAAAAGAGATTGGATAACAATTTGTGTGGAATGGTATAGGTTGGACTAGAAGACCTCCAAAGTCCCTTCCAACTCTGTTTTATTCTATTATTCTTATTCTGTTGTTCTGTTATTTCAAATGTGGCCATCTCGATTTTTTACCATGTCCTACAAGTGTCCCTGATAAGCATGCAGAGAATACAACCCATTTCAAACAGAAGTTATACTGATCATTAGTTTTTTTGCTACTCTAAGCTCAGCTAGTCCAATCCTCTTCTTGATCAATCTCAGGTAAAGAAATTCATACATACCCCTCTTCTGTTTGGGCATAAGCAAAGTTATTTATGTACATGGCAAAATAGCAGCAAGAAACAGTAAGCAAAAGAAAAAACAGCAGAAAAGGGAAAAAGAAAACTAAAACTAAGTGTTTTTTTCGGGTGAGACCAGTCTATCAGGGCAACCTGGTCTGCCCAACTATGGGACGGAGTATACTGCTTCCACTTTCGCCTTTCCGCCCCAATCCAGGAGCCTTCGCAGGCAGTCGCTTTCGCAACAAACTATTTTTGTGTTGAATCTATATTTTACCGACAAAGAACTAAAGGGAGACTTGAAATAGATCTATACTAGTCTCCCTTTAGTTCTTTGTCGGTAAAATAGAAATTCAACACAAAGCTAAAACTAATTAACATTCACTCCTTCATCTTGTTTCCCCCAGATCCACACACCATTTCATACACTGCCTTTTGTTCTTTAAACTTCCTCCTCTTTCAGAATCTCAGCAACTCCATCTAACCAAGACTTCCTTTTTCTCTTCCTCTCAACCCATTCACTCTTCCACATTTTGTTTTGCAATTTATTCTCTCTCCAACCACACTTTGACTATTGATCATTCACTTTTGTAATCCGTCGGCATTCATTCAACCCCCACTTTTTCACACAATTCTTCAGTGCATCATTCCCCCTGCATTCAGCTTCTATGGTTCTCTTCACATACCCAACTCTCCTACCATGAGGAAGTGGCTAGAAACCTGCTCTTGTACAAAGAGCAAAGAATTTTCATTACCAGTCGTTCATTCAGTTTTTCTATAAAATACACTACCTTGGTCCTTCATACATTACACATAAAAAAACAGGAGAAACAATTTTGACAGTTGGCACTGGCATCAACTATTTGGCCACACCCTATGGACATTCCTGGTATGAAGAATGCCTTCTTTGGGAGAGGAAAGGGGTATGGAACAAATGGTAAATTCTACCAATAGCTAAGTTGCTAATTAACATCCTACATTTTAAAATGCTAATAATTTCGATTTATTCTACACATAATAAGGCAACCATATTGAACTATCACCTCTAAATTTCTTGCAAACATCTGCTTGAGTTCATTAGCCAAATTTGCATTGGGGGGGACGGGTGTCACAAGATTATTGCCATTTAATTAACCCCATTCCTCCAGATAATCAGGCTTTGTGAAAGCATAGCTTGCACAGCTTTTACACCTGCACAATAAGCCCCTGGAAATAATAATATGAAATAAATGAGGACTGCTTCAGTTCTGGATGAAAAGCCATGGTTGAATGTCCAACCTGAAGTTTTAAGATTGATTTTTTTAAAAAAAGAGTATATTGCTGGAAACACTTTTCACCCATTGATCTTCATACTGCAGAGATGTTATGTAATAAAATATGATTACTAGGTGGAATCACAATGGGAGATATATAGCCTTTCAGTCCCACAGGGTGGTATATTACAGCCCATTCACTCTATCAATTGGGCATCTTACCTCTACATTAGCATCAGATTGAGATCCAGTGCTGGAGTCAACAGAACACTTTTGCTGTGAAAGGGAGAGGCAAAAGGGAATGGGAAATTTTATTTACTTTAAAAGCATGAATCTCATTTCCTAATCATAGTTCTTACTACAAAAGGTGATAACAGTATTGCTAAAGTTCCCAATTCAACCTTCTAACATAGTCTTTTTATCTAGTTTAAACAATAGGTAAGAAAGCTCCATTTGGAAATTCCTGTCTGCTGTCACTCAACCATTGCTAAGATCCCAAGGCACATTAAATTTTGCTTAAATCTGAACAAAAAAACACACTGGGGGGGGGGGGATGTCATATGGTACACCAAAACCCTCATCTACAAATTACCCTGGTTAGATTCACAAAATGATGAGAGGACCTCCATGTTTATTTATTCAAGAAATAAAAGATGCACCATTTCCTTCTAAAGAAAAGATGGGAGGTCAAACATGTATCATGTTGTTGCTCAACTTAAGCTTTCAGGAGGAATATTTTAGGGATATTCAAGTCAAGCTTAATACTTAAGGACTTTGCAGACATGTCCAGATAGTCTCCCTGGCCATAAGAATAAAGTGGATTTTTCCCTCAGTTTTTGGAGTTCATAGAGGTCTCTCATCCATGTACTAACCAGGTTCAGCCTTGTTTAGCTTCTATAGATCATTCTACTGATAAGCTAAGAAGGCCATTGAGTTGGCCTTGAAGGCTATGAGTTTATTGACTCTTGGGAGGCAGGGCAACACCAGCATGTTATAAAAGTAGCAACAGAGCTTGATATTGTACAAATACCCCAGAGGGCTGATTTCACTCTCCCTCCTCTACATTTGCAGATGGTCCCATGCAGGGGTGGGTTCCGAAAATTTCCGCTACCACTCTGTGGGCGTGGCTTAGGGTTCCCCCGGTACAATTCTGTGTCCGCGCAGACTATAATCTGCCCGAAACACAGCTGAGGAGCTGATCAGCTGTGCTTCGGGCGAAGAATAAAGGACAGCCTTAACCTGGGGGCAGGTGGGAGGGCCCTTTCCAAAGCAGCAGCAGAGCACAAACAGCCCAAAACGTAAAAAAGCCACCAAAAATTCCCAGAAAAAAATGGCGGCGCCCACGGATCGGCACCGACCAAGGCGGGTCCACGACGCCATCATTACATCACCAGCGCCTCACTACCGGTTCGGGCGACCCAGTATGAACCGGGAGGAACCCACCCCTGGTCCCATGGCAGCTGCTTCATGCAAGCCTCACGTTTGTGGATCTGTAGACATTTTACCAATTCACTTAAAGCTAAGAATAATCCAGGTGAAATAAATCAGTTTTTAACTGGGTTTGTTTTTGAAACCCAGCATTTTAAAATGACTTTACCGTGTATCTGTAAGCTAGTCGTTCTATATCAGCAGATTTTTTCTCTGCATTCACTAAATCACATGACACTATTGAAAAAGAATAGGAAAAAAATGGTTAAAAAAATACATTCCTTGATCTAATGGTTAATGTTTTCCTCTTGTTATTTTGAGTCCCAGTTATAACTGATGAGCAACCAAGCTATGGAATGAGAGTTTTCTCTGCTGCCATCTAATGATGATCTGGATATCTGCAGCTCATGTATACATACAGATATGTATGCATATGACATATACTGTACATACATATTATACAGAAGTACTTACTTGCCACTATTTAACCTAAAGCCTAAAACAACAATGTACTCATCCATAAGGCATAAGAGACACAAGTGTAACTTCATCTACTAGACAAATTATGCCTCATATTTTTATTTCTGTCTCAAAATACTCACGTATTGCCTATCATGTAAAAAAGTATAGGACATTATAAACAATTATAAAGAGCAACCAATATTGTAGCTATATATTAAATTAGCCTAAACGAGCCCCAAGTATATTTTTGAAGAACAAACAAAAGAAATACTGTTTCAAAAGAATTGACCGACTCCTACATAATTGTTTATGTATAATAATGTTATGTATTATACTGTTATGTATAATACTGTTTCAAAAGAATTGACCGACTCCTACATTTTGCAGCCTTAACGTTAGAAGAGCTGTGTATTTCTTGTAACTCATTATCATAAAAAACAACCTTTAGACCAAGATTAAACTCCTTTAAAACATTACAAGAACAAAAACGGCCATATGCAAAGCTCATGGTCCCATCTAATTCAGCCTTCCTGGGCTGGAGGCCTCAACATTGCCCGGCCCTAGTCTAAGTAGGCTGAAACCAGCAGTCCCCAAATTTTTGGAGGAGGGAGCAGGAACGGCCACTGTCCAAAAAAGAGTTCAGTCACAGAGGGTTCCTTCCCAGCCTTAGATGGAGAACCCAGATTTTGAACTGAGGGTTTTGGATATACATACATACATACATACATCTTCTAAAGCAAGCAGTCTGGTACTGAGCACTTACCTTCCATGAGTTTCCTACTTTTTATCTTCCTCCTCCTTTGTGTCCTTTGCTGCAAAGTTGCCATTTGTCTTTTTTTCTTTCCACCTACAAGTGTTGCTGCTTCCCAATCTCCCTAGCCTTCCTGCCTTATTATCTTAAGTGTCTGCACCTGTGCTTCCTTCCAAAAGCTCTAGAGTTCAAAATGGCCAAACGTAAAGGGAAAAAGAATTTCTTGAAGCTTTTAGGTGAAGTTTATTTTTTTCATGGGAAGCTGAAAAAAAGACACCAACTCTACTATGAAAGGTCCAGGAACCTTCTAGTCTTCAATTGAATCCAGATAATTTAATTCCCACCTCTATAGTTAGGAAAACTATGCAGGAGGGAGGAAATGGGTACACTTCCTATCATGCTTCCCTCTACTCTATGACCTTTTGGAACTAGAAACTCATGTTTTTGTTTGCTTTCTTTCCTTCCTTTGTGATTTCTTTTTTCACTTTATGTCATGCCAATACCATAATTACAAAGCAAAATGTTTCAACCTTGGCCTCTTTAAGATATGTGTTTGCCTCACTTTCCAGAATGCTGGCTGTGGGATTCTAGGAGTTGAAGTCCACCCATCTTAAAGTGGCCAAGGCTTGCTTGCTTGCTTGCTTGTTGGTCAATCATTGTTTGTTTGTTTAGCATATGTTGATGTTACTTTATCCAGGAGATTACAATGCCAATACCGAGTACATAGTAGTTTGGCTGTCTAAGATTGCTAGCGTGTTTGGTTCATGCTCGCACACTTTCTAAGGTGCACCCCAGAGGGTGAGCTAGCTCCACACCAGAAAGAAAAACAAACAGCATTCAGGGACCTTCTCCCTCCAACAAAGTTGCCTCACAAATGGACATTGATCCGGGAAGGCCCAGCGCTGGCAGGCTTCTGACCGTCCGCACAAAGTGCTGGCTCATCTTCCCACCTAAGTAGTACCTGTTTATCTACTCGCATAAAACATGGTTTCAAACTGATAGGTGGGAGGAAGCTGAGGCAAATGTTGGGAGCTCATCCCACCACACAGTGCTAGGACTCAAACCACAGGAGCACAGGCCCTCTCCAGCGTCATTAAGCCACTGAGCCATCATTCCTCTTGGCCAAGGCTGAGAAACACTCTTTGGATTAATATATTAACCAAATATCTGTAGCAATTTTTTCACAGGCCCTTGCCGATTATGATTCCCATTTCCAATTGACAACAGTTACATTGGACTGATAACCATCTCATCCCTATCATGTCAGCCCATCCCATTTGGTCAGGTAAGGAAGGTAGGAAAGATACGTTATGGACCCCTTCGATTAAAGAATTTTGACTGACAAGAGTCCAGGAATGGGGCTTTTTTTGCTGTGGCTCCCACGTCTGAAATACTCTCCCCCCAGAGGTGCGGCAGGCTCCCTCTCTCCTAGCCTTTTGTAGCAGTTTGAAGGCCTGGCTCTGCCCACTGGCATGAGGCTTACTTAGCAGCACACAACCCTTGGGGTGGGGGGAGGGGTTGGTGCCTTCCACCCGCCTTTTGACCTTTAACCTATTTTATCCCTGCTTTTATCTTTTTAAAGGTATTTTATTTTTATATGGTTTTTATGTTTTAAATGTACACTGTCCAGAGTCACTCTGTGAGATGGACAGTATCTAAATTGAACAAATAATAGTTTCATTTGTAATAGTTATTCTTTTATGTAGATCAGAATTCTATCAGTAAAGGCATGAAAATGTTCCTCCACTTTCCTTTCTCCCTCAAATTATTTCTGATATTAATTGAAAACATTTTAATGACAATTAAATAATTTTCTGCCTAACTTCAAAATGGCTGCAATTCCTAGGCAAAAGTGTTCATGCAGTACATTTTCCATCTTTAATTGTAACTAAAAGTAGGAATTTTAGGAGATACAAATTGTCATTTGAAAAAAAAAATAGCATGCACATCCACCTACCTTAGCCATCCAGATGCCTCCAATGCACCCCCAGGCAGAGCAATTGAGCAAATTATAGTTCAGCACATCTGGACAGCATCAGATTGGGGAAAGATGATAAAAACTCCATTCCTGCAAACTACTGCAAATGTTTGTCGGAAGACTCGGAATGATGTTATTTAACGATCATCGTAAGTTATTCAAGCAACTGGGAATGAATTTCCCAAACTTGAAGATGAGAAGAGATATACAGGTAGTCCTTGATTTACAACCATTTATTCAGTGACCATCAGCGATGGATTGCTACCGGTACGGCCCGGATATATGAACCGGTAGCGGCGGCAGCGGGAGGCTCCGCCCACCCGTCCCAGACGCTTCTGCGCATGTGCAGAAGCATCACGCGCACGCGCAAGCGCGCGCATGAACCGGTAGCGATGGGATTTGCATTACTGGTGACCATTCAAAGTTACAGAAGCACTGACGAAAGTAACTTATGACTGGTTTTTAAAAATCTAATCATGTAGCATCCCCATTATCACGTAATCAAAATTCAGGTGCTTGGCAACTGGCATGTATTTATGACAGTTGCATTGTCCCGGGGTCATGTGATCATCATTTGTAACCTTGCCAGCCGGCTTCTGACAAACAAAGTCAATGGGAGAAGCCAGAGTGGCTTAATGACTACATGACTCACTTAACTGCAATGATTCGCTTAAAAACTGTGGCAAAAAAGTCATAAAATGGGGCAGAGTTCCCTTAACAGCTGCCTTGCTTAGCAACAGATATTTTAGGCTCAATTGTGGCTCAATAAGTCGAGGACTACCTGTAATGCTGAGCTTTTTCTAGATGTATAATATGTTGCATTCCAATGATAGTGTTGGTCTTGATTGTTGTTGTTCAGTTACTAAATCGTGTGCGACTCCTCACGACATCATGGACCACAGCAAGCCGCCCCCCCCCATTCTCCACTGTCTCCTGGAGTCTGCCCAAAGTCATGCCCACTTGCGCCGATGACACTATCTAACCATCTCATCTCTGCCGTCCCCTTCTCCACTTGCCTTCAATCTTTCCCAACATCAGGGTCCTTTCCAATGAGTCTGAATCAGAATAGAATCAGAATCAGAATAGAGCTGGAAGGGACCCTGGAGGTCTTCTAGTCCAGCCCCCTGCTCAAGCAGGAGATCCTATACCATTTCAGACAATTGGTTATCCAATCTCTTCTTAAAAACCTCGTGATGAAGGACCTATAACTTCTGAAGGTAAGCTGTTCCATTGGTTAATTGTGCTCACTGTTAGGAAGTTTCTCCTCAATTCCAGGTTGCTTCTCTCCTTGATCAGTTTCCATCCATTGTTTCTTGTCCTGCCCTCTGGTGCTTTGGAAAATAAACTGACCCCCTCCTCTTTATGGCAGCCCCTCAAATATTGGAATACTGCTATCTTGTCCCCCTAGTCCTTCTTTTCTCTAGACTAGTCATATCCAGTTCCTGCAACTATTCTTCATATGTTTTAGTTTCCAGGCCTTTAATCATCCTACTTGTTCTTCTTTGCATTTTTTCCAAAGTCTCAACATCTTTTCTGTAATGTGGTGACCAAAAGTAGATGCAGTATTCCAGGTGTGGTCTTACTAAGGTACATACAGCAGTACTAATACTTTACGTGATTTTGATTCTATGCCTCTTTTTATATAACCAAGGATTATATTAGCTTTGTATAGGGCCGTGATGGCGAACCTATGGCACGTGTGCCGGAAGTGGCACTCAGAGCTATCTCTCCAGGCACACGAGCCGTCGCCCGTTGCTCTTCCGGGTTCCGGCACGCCGGCCAGCTGGTCTTCACGCACACGGGAGTGCTGGAAACCATAAGAGCAGTCGCCTGGCCACCTGGTCTTCCGGTTTCTGGTGCGCATGCATGCACGAAGACCAGCTGGCTGGTGCGCATGCGTGCACCGGAAACAGGAAGATCATCTTCCTGCCACACACATGTGCACTGGGCAGCTGCTCTTCTGGTTTCCGGCACTCCCACGTGTGTGAAGACCAGCTGGCCGGTGCGCCGGAACCCGGAAGAGCAACGGGCGATGGCTCGCGTGCCCAAAGACATGGATAGGGGATCCCAGCTGTTGCTTCCTAGGGGAGCAGAGCTGTCGGCCATGATGGGCAGGCCGGGGCTTCCCTCCCTCCCCACCCGAGTGGGCTTTACAAGAGCCGAGGTGGCGCAGTGGTTAGAGTGCAGTACTGCAGGCTACTTCAGCTGACTGTTCAGCAGTTCAGCGGTTCAAATCTCACCGGCTCAAGGTTGACTCAGCCTTCCATCCTTCCGAGGTGGGTAAAATGAGGACCCAGATTGTTGGGGGCAATATGCTGACTCTGTGAACCGCTTAGAGAGTGCTGTAAAGCACTGTAAAGCGGTATATAAGTCTAAGTGCTATTGCTATTGCTATTCTTGTGCGGGCCCAGCCCTCCAGCCCGCGGCACCGATGCACGTCCACGGTGCAGAGCACCTGGCCGGCTCGGGTGCCCCAGAAGAGCAGCAGCAGCAGCAGCCGCAGGGCGACAGGCAGGAGCAACCAGCCGGCCCCCGCATCCGCTCCCCCGCCAGTGAGCCGGGCCCTCGGCGGCATCTCCATGCATGAGGAGCTGCACTCTCCTCTGGCCCTCCTGGGGCAGCTCACCTCCCTGACGGCGGCTCCTCCTCCAGCATCCTGTCCGGAAGCAGCAGCATGAGAACCACCACCCCCTCGCCCCCGCCCGTCCGCCCCATCCGCTGCTCCTGCCGCTGCTCCTGCCGCTGCTGGAAGCGGTCGCACTCCCTTGGCTCCCTTGGCAGAAGTGGCGGGAGGGGTGGGGGCTGAGCTGGCTTGTTTTTGGTGGCGGGCTGGGGGGGTGCTTCACTGACACTCTTCCGATTTCCGGCGCGCGCCGGAAACCAGAAGATCATGGGCGCCGGGCAGCTGCTCTTTTGGTTTCCGGCATGCAGGCGCACTCAGTGCCGAAAAGGTTCCCCAACACTTTTATAGGGTCTCCTGCTTGGGCAGGGGGTTGGACTAGGAGACCTCCAAGGTCTCTTCCAGCTCTATTCTGATTGATTGATTGATATTTAATCTCTTTTTCACATACATACACAAAAACTCAGCTATACATTTTCCCTCATCTTTTGTTTTATTTCACCGCAGCTATTTTAAAATGTGTCTATTTGTGAAGCTGTGAAAATCCATTTATGCTCATCAGAGTTAAGCATTCACAAACAGTAGAAAAGACTCCAAAGGAGCCATGTGATTCATTTCAATATCACTGCAAAAACGGAAAGTGAGACACTAAGCCATTTTCAGTATTGTTCCATTGCCACAAAATTAAAACCATTAAGAGTATGCAGAACTTTGGTGCTTCCTAACAGTAAAACTGCACTCAGTAAGAAAAATAATAGGAAAAGGCAACTAAATGTAGGATGCATGGAGAATGTACACGGCATGCTTAACATAACATACACCGTGTTCATGTGACCCAAAGTTTGCTTATCAGAGGTATGGTTAAAGAATCCAAAAATGCATCATTTTGAGTTTGCATGACATGGTAAGTCTGAAACCTTGGATAAAATATGTGCTCAGAGGGACTGTGGGTTAAAAATGGAAATGTGCACATTTTTGTTACACAGGAGTTTTCCCTCTGAGGATGCAAACATAGCCTGGATCCAATTTAGTATAAATACACAAGTAAGAGACTTCTCTTTAACTGTTACACTACTAAAGAAGAAAACATGAACATTCCCATCAGTTGGACTCTCAACATTGTTACAATGGCTAACACTTTGCTAACAGTGGCTAACACTTGGGGTTTTTTTTCTCCTATATTGTTTGGGGGGGAATGGGTTCTAATAACAGTTGCCACCTTGCTAAGTCAGTTTATTGATTCTATGTCAAGAGGTGGGTTCCTCCCAGTTCGGACCGGTTCTCCCGAACTGGTAGCAACGCGCTGGTGATGTCACGATGACGTCACGGATCCGGTTCGGTCGGTGCCAGTCTGTGGGCGCCGCCATCTTTTTTTTTAAATTATTTTTTTTTAAAAAAAAATCTTCTGCGCATGCGCAGAAGCCAAGTTTCTGGCACTGCGTATGCGTCGCCATCTTGTTTTTGGCTTTTATTATTATTATTATTATTTTATTTTTTTGCACTGCGCATGCACGCGCCCACGAGGCATGGCCACGCAGCATGGGAGGAAGCGAACCGGCAGCGAGGTAAGTTAGAACCCACCCCTGTTCTATATGGTTGTATATATATTTTTTTCAACAGTCCTCAACCTTCTGTTCTTCAATTATGTGGGACTGAAACTCCCATCATCTCCAAGCATGACTAGAATTATTATCCAAGCCAGTTGGAACAGTCTGTAGCTCATTCAAAAGTCTTAGGGTAGGGCAGCCAAGGAATTGGGAAGGAGGGCTACTTTTTATTTTCTGTCATCCAGTAAAATTGGACGGGGACTGAAAGGAAATGTAGGGGCCTGCCCAGTTACATGTCTGCTATGGAACACACACACACACACAAAAGGACAAGTTTTCTACTTACAAAAGGACACAGAGAAGAAAACATCAAGAAAAAAAAACAAAAGGAGCAAAATTTGGGGGAAAAATATTTTTTTTCTTCCATTGCACTACCCACCACATATTGTCACTGTTCTTCTATTACATGTAATAGTAACAAATATCCATGTTCTACCTCAAGCCTGGGTGGCACGCAGTTTTTTTTGCCGTAGTGTTTCCCCAACTCGTTCTAGAATTGGTATCCCTTTTGACTTCCTGATCATTGTTTCATCGTGCATCACGACGTCACCATCAGATCCTGCTAGCAGGGGCAAAGGAACCACCACAGGATTTGATGTCAGTCCTGCAGATTCTGAAAACTCAACATCCATGAGCAAGGAGTGATCAGGTATCAGTCCTGCTGCCTCAGTAAAAGCTCCCAACCCTGTGGAAGGTTCTGCAGTCCTGGAATATCTTTGGGGAAGATTCACCAGCTCATTTGCTGTTTGGAGATCACTGGTGGGTTCCATATCAATGTCGTTGGGACTTTCTGTTGAAGGAAGCCGCGCTGCAGGCAGTGCAGGCAGGGAATTTTGGTCCTCTATTTTCAATTCCTCTATCAGATCAGTGACGGAAACATTTTGATGCCTGGAGTACTTAGAAAAGCTTGTGGTATGATCAAGATGAATTGAAAATTCTTCCCAGAATCTGCCACCAGAATCTGAAAGCTGTTAGAACAAAGCAGCATTAGGTATTATTATATAAATATTTCAGCCACAAGGATGAAGCACGGGGAGAAAAAGGAATCTAAACCATTCAGATAATCAGTGGTTCAAATAAAGAGGATGTGGTTCCATTGTATTTAGGAGAAACAGCTCAACAGATCTTTTTTACTCAGTGTTCCTACCATTAACAATATATTCTCCACCAGACAGTGAATATCTACTAAATCAACCTGTGGGGAAAAGCAGTGATGTTACTACATGTTGCATTTTTAATGAAAACCAAAAATAGGGCCACAAGTTGCCTATTGCTCAATTAAGGCTTGATCAGAGGTGGGTTCCTCCCGGTTCGGACCGGTTCGCCCGAACCAGTAGCAACCCGCTGGTGACATCACGATGACACCACGGATCCGGTTCGCTCAGTGCCGGTCCGTAGGCGCCGCCATCTTTTTTTAATTTTTTTTTTAAAAAAATTTCTTCTGTGCATGTGCAGAAGCCGAGTTTCTGGCACTGCGCATGCGTTGCCATCTTGTTTTTGGCTTTTTTGTGTGTGTGTGAATTTTTTTTAAAAAATTTGCACTGCACATGCAAAAAAATCACGCGGCCATGCGGCGCAGGAGGAAGCAAACCGGCAGTGAGGTAAGTTAGAACCCACCCCTGGGCTTGATTAGAAGACAAATGTCTATTTGCATGCTAGACTTATCATATTTAGTAGTTGCTGTGAATTTTATGTTATTCAAAGTCATCTATCGACATACTCCAAGAAATAGTGACTAATGACAAAGGAGAAGACAAAGGCCATGTGATTCAGTTGAACTTGCTTCTGTTCTCAGGAGAGAGTAGGATAAGCATCAAATAATCTTCCATTATAAATCTGGACAATTTGGATACTTAGCAAAAGATCATTGTGCCATCATTTACAGATTGGCATCTGGCAGATATTCTCAAATGGGTCTTTCCCTCTGGTGACATTGTCCTCTGGAATTCTGTTTCCCCTGGTAGTTAAGAAGTCTCAATTATTATTTTTCTGTTTTAAAAGTGGGAATGAGCTTTGATGTTTTCTTAGAGGAAGTGATACAAAACTATATTAAACAGGTTATAACAAAGCTATCGGTATTATATAAATCTGCATTATCATTTTTCCATGTTGCAATAGGGCTGAGGTCATAGATGTCTAGTACAAAGGTGCTTTTTCAAGAGGCAACTGGACTTTCTGGTTTTTCTTTGAAGACGTTTCGCTTCTCAACCAAGAAGCTTCTTCAGCTCTGATGAGCTTCTTGGATGAGAAGCGAAATGTCTTCAAAGAAAAACCAGAAAGTCCAGTTGCCTCTTTAAAAAAGCACCTTTGGGACAACAATGACCTGGATGACTGAGAATCTCCATAGCCATGTCTAGTACAACTTGTTCCTACCCTTCAGATGCCCATCAGGAGATTGGGAGGCAATGCTGGAGCTAAAGATGTCTCCTCCAACATTGTGCCACCAAGATATGTTGTTCCTAACTTCCATAATACTGAGACAACCCAATCAAGGACTTTCCTCTGGAGGATACCACACTGGGAAGGGGGTTTTTTTACACAGTTCCAAGTTTGAATTCATTGCTTTAGTGATACACTGATTTTGATTGTAAATATGTGGCTTTTATTTCTGTTTTAACCCTAACCATTCTGCCTTGGTGTCACAAGGACTTATAACATACCAACCTTGCTATATTATGATGTGAGCAGAAATGATTTGTAAGAAAACAACATTGGGGAGAGGGGGAGATTTCTGGCACACAAGACTCGTCACTATCTGTATCTTTCAGCTATGACCAGCCTTATACCCTTTTCCCTCTCACCCAGTGAGAGAAAGCCCTTAGGGCACCTTGTGGGTCAAGTTTGTCCTTCTTTTCCGCAGTTTCATGGATCCAGTTGTGGCAATGACATTAAACGCTCCTTTGGTGCAGTTTCTTCTCTTCCACTGTTGACCTGCAAAGAACCAGAAAGGAAATGTTTTGGTCATCATATAGTTATGGTTGTGCAAAGAGATTATCTTTGTCTTTAGCCTTGGAAGTTTTTTAACAAGTGCACTGAGGTAAGAAGTTATTTCATTGCTTTTTTAATGGTCAATGGCTGTAGGCTTTTTTTTTTTTTTAAATACAACTAGCTGATACATTTTTAAGTAGAGAAGACCTTCCAAGCTGGCCATTTCTTCTAGAATTGCTATTCTTTGTTTCCTTGCTTTTGATAGAGAACCCAGGAAAGTATGGACTCCTTCAGATAGGGGGCTTTGTGCACTGATAGGATTTGGTCTCACATAGCTGCACATACAATGGAGTCTCTCTGATCTACTGTAGTTATCTAGATCCGGGGTCTCCAACCTTGGCAACTTTAAGACTTGTGGACTTCAACTCCCAGAGTTCCTCAGCCAGCAAAGCTTGAAGTCCACAAGTCTTAAAGTTGCCAAGGTTGGAGACCCCGGATCTAGAGGAGCTTAGCAATGTGCATGCTATTGGTGGACAGATATACTTGACATAGCCTTGCCCTCATTTTTGGGGGACAAACTTTGTTAAATAAGGCTTGAGTAGAACTCTTTCCATATGTAAAGTATATGCTAATTATCAAATGTAAAGAACAGTGTTCTATTTATAGAGTTTTAGAGCCATGGTGGCACAGTGGTTAGAAAGCAGTATTGCATGCTAACTCTGCCTTCCACTGCCAGGAGTTTGATCCTGACCGGTTCAAGGTTGACTCAGCCTTCCATCCTTCCAAGGTTGGTAAAATGAGGACCCAGATTGTAGGAGGCAATATGCTGACTCTATAAACTGCTTAGAGAGAGCTATAAAGCACTACAAAGCAATATATAAGTCTAAATGCTATTGCTATTTGTCCATGTTGTTTTCAACTTGATTTGGACTCAGTTGGGGGTATAATGGAATTATGAACAAGAACCATAAAAGGGCTGTTAAGGCTGTTCAGGCTTTTGAATATGTCTTGATTTTGATTCTACGGTACCACTTTCCAATGATCTATCAAGAGAAGAGTTAGTAATTTCTCCTTCAATAATAGTAGGTGTTTCTTCTGCAAAGAATGGGATGGGGATTTGCTCTCATTCATTTTATTTTATTTTATTAAAAGGAGAGAAGAAGAGCAAACATAGAGAGAGCCTAGGTGCTATTTTACAGATATCCATTTTACACACCCCATTTTATAGATGGCCAACGAGATCCATAAATATCAAGCACCATGATACATACTTCAGACTTTCCCAAGCTGGTGCTCCTTGGTTACAATTTCCAGAGTTCCGCTTAATCTAACGTATAGAAGCTGAAACTTGGCTTCAGCTGTGGAGTACCAGGATAGAAATATTTGATAACAAACTTGTTCCTGGTTCCTAGAATGGGGAATGCTGAAATACCCCCAGCTCAGAGAAGATAAAGCCATGCAACCACCATCCCTTTCTTTTGACAGACCACAGGAAACTTGATGGGGCAGGAAACTAGCCTGCTGCTTTTGCCCCATCATCAGAATCTCTTCCGTGTGCCAGCAATGGACAGCAAGGACCTTGGCTTGCAAACCTAATTCTAAATTTGGAAACCTACTACATTCGCTTCTGTGTTACATTTCTCATGCTTGGAATTATCTCTTGTGTTACCATCTTTTTATAATTTCTTGTTTTGACACTGCGCAAATATCTTTCTTTGAAAAGTAACTCACTCAACTTGGGCCCAATTATCTTTTGATTTTTGGTTACCTTTCACTACAAAACTGGCAGTCCAAACTGGCATCTTGTATTAAGTACTGTCTTGCGTTAAACCAAACTACCATATTCTCAATGCAGTCAGGTTTTCCTAGCAGTAATTCTGACAAAATGCAATAACGCTGTCCATAATGGCCATTTTTAGAACATCAGCTCCAGCCACTTTCTCCAAGATAAGGTCTGGTATCCCATGAAGTCTTTGCAGGAGGAGAACATTGTCAAGGCTTTGTTACCTCACTTGCCACTTCCTCGTTGTCCAGGCAGGTAGCAGTGAGCATGTTCTGGCCTTTACATCCAATCTGTGTGAGGGAGACGGGCGTTGGCAGTGAGCGCAGTCCATGAAGAAGCTCTCTGTTTCTGTGGGCTTTCCTCTCCACCTTTTCTTTGATGATTAGTAATTGGCATACCATGCAAACTAACAGGAGGTAGATATTTCTCAATTGGTGGAGTTAATTCAATCCTGTGCATAGTTAGGGGCTCAATGTAATTCCAGGGTGTGGATCAATTGTCCCTTTTGGTGATCCTACAACAAAATGACCTCCCATTGACCCAGTTAAGCACTTGTGGGAACAAGGACACAGAATAGCAATAAATGGAACTTGCGCTGGAGAAAGGCTCTGTTAAAGAAAATATTTATTAAAAAATATTGGAGTGATGGAAGAATTAACGGTCCAGCATCGTTTTCAAAGCCATTGCAATGTGATACGTGCACATATCTGGATCCCAGTCAATGTGCAGTGAATCCCATTTTCACATTTTACAGTCTGTTTATAGTGGGTAGAAGAACTGGATTGGAAAAGGAGGATTATAAAGAAAGTTTAATATAATTCAGAAGACGGCAAGACTAACGGTCCAGAGGCGAAACAGGCCTTGTGTCTACAGGCCAGACTCACGCTTGACAAGCCACAATTGGTTCAGACTGAGACTTTATAACAGGGATGCTCAGGTTTTTTCCTGATTCAAGAGCTATATTTGCTCTTTAAATAGTACTGTATGTCAGAGGGAGTTCTCTTATGAATGAAAGTAGGACAAATGCTAAATTAGCTTAATTTTGTTTATATTTAAGGTAGGAAAAAAATGAATTGGAGTTAATGTGATTACCCTCCAGACATACATTTAATATTTTTTTTTCCTTTTGTCACATTAAAACTTACAATTTGTGAAGACATTTTATAGATCTACGGAGACCAGCCATTTAGATGTTGACTTGGGACCTAAGAGCTATTCACATTGGGGGCTTCAGAACTGGCAGGCGTTTTCTGGCCTCTGCTGCCAAGCAACCCTGATGGGGCAGAGAATAAAATGTCTGCCATTGGTTGCCAGCATTCTTGGTGTGAAATCCTCAGATGGAAAGCATATGCACTGTCCACCTACATTCTTTGGCGGACGCACTTTGCTAGTTTAGTCCTACATCTTCAATCCTGCTTAGAGAATACCTTCTCTAGCCAATTTACTCACCACAAATGACTCTGTTGTGTTGTACCTATAAATCCAAGAATTGGAATGTATGCTGGAAAGGAATTCTAGGAGCTATAGTCTCAACACAACTGGGGAAGAAAGTTTCAGCTGGCAAACAAGAATGCAAATTTATATGTATATGTCCAAATCCCAGCTTTGTCCTAATTACTCATGTTAAGAAGGACTAGTGCATGGTTACCCATCTCATGCACTGTTTCAAACACATCCTATGATCACATTACAAGGCTCTAAGCTCCATTCAAGCCTTGGTCCAATTATAGAATTGACAGTGATTGAAATATTATATAATAAAGCTGAAAAATATACAAACCTACATCATGTGCCACATGACCTGTTTTTTCTTGGAGTCCATCTGGAGGCATATGCAGCATAACCTGTTCCACACAAAATTAGCTCATAAAAACTCACAAGAATATTCTAGAGCTATTTTTAAAACTGTGTGATCTGTTCCTGCCTAAAATGACTTTGGAACCTTGCAATAATATACTGTTACATGAATTGCTTGAAAAGGTACCATACAAATAATAGAACCACTGAGCTGAAATGGATCCATTATTTCTCTGTTTTTCCAAAAGACTGCAGATCCCATCAAGACATTTCAAATGTGCTCCCCCCTCCCTTCAAAAGGCAACTGGACTATGTTTTTTTTCTTGAGGAAGAAATGTTTTTTTTTCCCCTTGAAAAAGACATTACGCTTCTCATCCACGGAGCTTCATCAGTTCTGATGAGCAAGGCGAATAAAAGAACTAAAGTATGCATGGGGTGGAGGTGGGATATTTTATTCGTCTACTAGCCACTTCCAAAATTCCCTGACAGGACAGAATGTTCCAAAGGACAGGAGCCAAAGCAGACATGGCTCTTTCTTCTCCTAAGATCCTGCCAGCCGCTATTCCTTGGCTGATGGGATCTGGAGCATGCCTCTTCTACCAGACAAAGTAGGGCAAGCCAGTGCAATCAAGGTGAGATGGTTCCTCATTCCTAAAGATGCTATTTAAAGGGGCTACTTAAAGCCTATGATATGAAACCTGCACAAAAATCTGAATCTTTTTTTTTTCAAACAGTTGGAACATTTAAAAAAAATTATTGATTTATTATTATTTAATTTCTATAGTCACCCAACTCAAAAAAGATGACAGTTTTAACCAATTAAACCAGCGGTTCTCAACCTGAGTCGCAACCCCTTTGGGGGTCGAACGACCCTTTCACAGGGGTCGGCTAAGCGCGCACTAGCCCGCCATGCCCCCTTTGTCACTCATTGTGCGCGGGGAGGGGGCGGGGAGGGGGTCGTGGCGGTGGGGAGAGGGTCGCGGCATTAGGAAGGTTGAGAACCACTGAATTAAACCATGTAATTCTTGTTATTTTTTTGTATTTTTATTGCTTTTTAGTTCAACAAAAAAGGAGAAATAGTGATGGTGATACATACATTGTCAAAGATGAAAAAAGGAACACATAAAAAGTGTTTTAACAAAAAATGTGAAATATGACAAAGAAAAAAATATATTACAGTTACAATTCTGTATATATTTGCCTAATGCAAATATTATTCAAGCACATATATATATATATCTAATACAGGGGTGTGAAACTGGCGGCCCGCAGGCCGGATGCATCACATGCAGACCACACCCAGCCCAGCTCTGTGAAGGGGAAAAACGTCACGATATGTCGTGTGACAGCAACGTGACGCCACGAGTTTGACACCCGTGGTCTAATACATATATATATATATATATACAAACCATATAATTCTTATTATAAAAGAATATCATAGAAATTATCACCATAATTTTTACAATTGTTACAATTGTTCCATCTGCATCTTACTTCAGAGTAGGTAGGTACTCTGAAACTTTACTTCCCTTCAGATTAATAACTCTGATAACAAAATATTGGGTGTGGTTGAAAATCTCAGTGGAACTTTCAAAGCAAAGACTTTCCCCCCTCCTTCCTCCAACCTTCAGGGCCAGGAAGAGTTGGTTAGGAGAAGCAGCATTCTTTACCTTAAAATTGGCTTCACAGTTTGGTCTTGTCCTAGATTCCACTGTACATTTCTAATTTGGAGAAAAGAACCAATAACTTGGTGAATGGCTAATAACTTTACTAAAATACTGTTTTTTTAAAAATAGTTTTATTACAATATATTTCTAACAGTGCAAAACTATTGTTACTTTTTATTACAAAAAGGTAACAGATTTTTTTTAAAATATTTCCACAACTTGGTATTCAGAAGGTGATCTTCCAGAATATAAACTACTTATAAATACCATAATGGTTGACCGAGTTCTTTTCCATGAATTTCTATACTCTGTTTTAAATGTATTATGATGTAATATCTTAATGTTACCAGTGTTTTTAATGTCTTTTATCTTAATTCAGGAGAGGTCCATTATACTATTGGAGTCCAGTTCCCATCAATCTTGGACACCATGATCAGGATGACAAAATTGGACAACTACGGTCTGTTCATTGTATCTGCCCTATAAAGCTGGAAAATGGTATATACTTTCTATAGCTGTTGGTAGCCAGTTCTGCACATTAACTGGCTGTGAAATGAAGACCTCTTTTCTTTTGCCTGTACTATATCTACTCTACTGGTTGACACAGGCCAAATTAGATAGCATGGCAAATGAAGGCGAATATATATGTCCCAGGACAATGTTGCAGGATCCAATCTGGGTGGATCACTGGGACCAGAGGTTTAGTCTTCCAAGTTTTCGGACTTAGGAGGGCCGATTTATCACCAGTTTATCAAGTATTTAGAAGGCGAGGGCTTGGCAGCACAAGGAAACAACAGCCAATGACTTAATAGCTGGCCAACAATAACTAAATCAATAACTCCGAATCAATAACTAAAAAGCCACACACAACCAGGCACCGTATACATGCCACATACAGAATAGCACACACACTGCTAGAGGGAAGTTCCTTGAGGATGGGTTCCAGCATGAGTCCAAAAGCTTGGAAGACTAAACCTCTGGTCCCTAGAATTCAGAGTCTCCCAATTTCTAGCTTGGTGTCTTAACCACTATATTAAACTGGGTCTCTGCCAGATAATACAAAATATTATCATACTTCAGTATGTAACACTGAATGTAAAAAAATATGATTTGTTTTATAAATTTTGCAGAGTATTATATGTTTCATATATTACCAAATATATTAATACTTAAGGGGGAAATTTAAGGACAGGAAAATAAACTGTTTACCATGAATCTGTCTCCGAGTCCCTCCATACAGTCTGGAAACTTGGTAAAATCCATTAGAGTTGAAGTCTAAACAAAATTAAGGGGGGAAAAAACCTTGCTGAAGGATTACCTTCTACCAGATTCCCATATCCAAAGTGGTGGTGATTTCTATAGCCTTGGCATGTTTTCATCCATTATTGTACATAGCTGGAAGTTAACCATTGAAAACAAATGGCCTTATTGTCTACTTGTGCCTTTCTTACCCTAAAGAGGGGTTTGGAGAAGTCAAACACCTGAAAGAGGTTTTAATGTTACTCCCACCTATTGTGACTCAGTACAGTCTGCCCAAAATAGCTCGTAGGCCCTAAACTGGTCGTGTTTTATAATTGTGTAGAGGGGATAAAAGCAGAAAAGCTTTTCCTCTAGAGTTTTCATGGAGCCTGATCATACTCAGGAAAGAAAGTAACTGACAACAGGTGTAGTTGTGAGAATGACAAGAAAAACAAGTTGGAGCAGAATTGCAGGAGATGGAGGGAAAGACAAGCACTTTCCTGCTGTGGCTTCTATACTTCACTTTATGCTCTCCCACAACTTTTTTGGGTGTGTGAAAAAGGAGTTGGCTATTAAGAGTAACACCTAGTTTACACTTAACACTCAAATTTTTTTTCAGATAATGAAGCAAATTGCCTCCCAGATGAGTTAACCTAACTCATATCTATCTACTAAACTGTGAATGGTAAACTAATGTATTCATATCAGAATCATTCCAACTAGAATGAGCCTACCTTTCAGTTAACTTTATTACACTCCAAATGCAAGCCAATGTATCTAACTTGCAAGACAGACACCTAAATGCAAGCGAGGTATCTAACATCAAGACAATCATTCCATGCCATGTTATAGTTGTTGCTATAACAGCATATGCTATGGAATATTCTCTATTATGACATCACTCATCAATATGAAGTTACCCTCATAAAGAGTATCAGTATTTTGTAAGAAAACCATTTGAAAACTACTAACAAAAATATGAAGCATGTATCAGTGCAAGGTGTTATAATTATGGCCTCTGAGTACAATATTTCCCATTTTCCCTAACCACTTGACTAAGGGTTTACAATAGAAATGTAAAAGTAATACATGCTGCATATTCTTAAACTGAGCCAAATTCCTTAGCTTTCTGGTCAAGATGCACTAACAATTTTCAATATTATATCTGCACTTCAGCCATTTTAGAAGACACTTAATTGATTTCATAACGTAAAATATATTCTGATGTTTTACCTAACTCAACCCTCAGTTAAAAGTATCACTTTGATAGCTTTGAGCAGTTTACTGGAAGAATCCCAGAAGTGATTTATAGTTGCAAATTCCTGTCATCTAGCAATGAAGTCATGTGGGAACAGTCCTCATTAGGACCTCAATGAAATGTTAATATTGAACGTTATTTAATAATATATATTTGATTTCTGGTCAGGGACTGGCTTGGTTTAAACCATTTCAAATTTTAACTGCCAGAAAAGTGGAATGCATGAAAGGACTTCACATGGTAGATTTGTGAAAAAGCAAAAGATACAAATGCACATGATGCAAAGAATTTAAATGAAACCATGTATTTTTTTCTATTAAGATTTATAGCCAATTAGAAAAGACGTGCAAGATTGGATTTGGAAAAGCAAAGCTACTTTTTGTACAAAGCTGGAAAAACAGCTTTATTATCCACAATGGACTATGACAAAACTATCAAAAACAAAATTGGATGTTTGATCACGGATACAACTGTGTGTTCCGTTACCTTTATGGACATTTACTGAAATTGGTAAAAATGGCTTGATACCTGAAATCGACTGAAAAGGGTTGAATATGGGAAATGAATTGTGATGTAACCCTGCTGGGGAAGCATATGTAAACTGCTATAATATTTTATCTATCATACTTTTTCTCAATTTCATTTTTTTATTTTTCGTGCTACTTTTTGTTAAAAATTCTACAGTAGTAAAATAGAATACTGTCAACATGCATAGCCAGCAGTTGCCCTAGCGCTACCAGCTTTCATGTCAACTAACAGGAAGGGATTCAGGTCCTGCCAGTAACTAGTTCTGTTGACTACTTTGCCAAAGTTTGTACAGTAGGTACATGAACTACACGAAGCACATTTTAGAAGAGCTGTTATTAATCTATGATGGCAAATAAAGAAGTCAGGAATCTGTTAGTACCTTATAGTGAATCTATAAATCTAAATAAAATTAATTTTATTTTGGAAAATAAAGCACAGCAACTTATTCTCACTGGCTACTGCAAGGTTGAAGATTTGAGTCCAGGACACAAAAAAAGGGGGGGGGAGGAATCAGGTTTGTTCTATATACCTAAGCATTTTGAACCCACCCACTTCCCAAGTACCATACTTTTCTATTGTGATCAGATCACCTGTACCCTTTAGATTATAGCTATCCCTATCATACAATATTTCTTACATGGATCAATAAAGAATAACTTAAGATCATTGAATTATTAGAACTTTGTAATGCCTTGGTAAGACCACACTTGGAATACTGAATCTAGTTTTGGTTGCCAGTTTGGTTGCCAATATAAAAAAGATGTTTAAACTCTGGAAAGAGTGCAAAGAACAGTAAGGGGACTGGAGGCTAAAAGATATGAAGAATGGTTGCAGGAATCGGGTATGCCTAGTCTTCTGAAAAGAAAAACTAGCAGTGTTCCAAAATCTAAGGGGCTGCCACAAAGACGAACCTCTTCTCCAAAGCACCTGAAGGCAGGACAAGAAGCAATGGATGGAAACTAATCAAGGAGAGAAGCAACCTAGAACTAAGAAGAAATTTCCTGAGAGTAGAACAATTAATCAGTGGAACAGCTTGCTTTCAGAAGTTGTGGGTACTAAATCACTGGAGGTTTTGAAGAGACCAGACAGCCATTTGTCTGAAATGGTATTGGGATCTCCTGCTTGAGCAGTAGATTGGACTAGAAGACCTCCAAGGTCCCTTCCAACTCAGTTAATCTTAAATAAAACCAATGTGGATTTACCGTACTGCCTATGTGTTTTGAGGTACCAGAAGTATTTTTAGAATATTTTCCTGACATTTTTAGGAAGCAAATTCTGAAGATTCCTGTACAAGTTATTATCTTCTACTCTTATTTTAAATGAGGTACAGTTAGTTAGCCCTAATAAAAAAGCACATTATTAAATATGTAAATAATAGTCATTTGTCTCAAGTTCATTTTGAACATTTTTATTTCTAGATAGTTCCAGAGTAGAACCATACATGCAAAACTGCATTAGACACAATAGATTTACAGTAGATTCTATTCTATGTTAAGTATGGAATTTAGAATCTTTTTTTTACAGTATAAAAAACTAAACATCAACAGGTTGGAATTCTGATTTTAAATATTCCACAATATTCAGTTCCAAATACCTAGTTACCAGGTACTGTATGATACAGGTGTTTAATTGTGTAACTTCAGAGACGTAACCATAACATTTGCAGAACTGGATTTTCCACTGACTCCCTTTTTCTGTCCACCAGCACAAAATCCTGCCATAAACTACCCAAATAATATTTATTTGCCAATGTACAGGGTTATATATCAAGAAAGGACATTCCCTCAATGGCATCCCACATTACCTAAAAAAACAAATGTAACAAAAATAAAAGAATAACATCTTCAAAAAATAAATATAAAGAGGGAATGCAGACAAATGTCATGAATTTTTCAGCAGGTTAACATTCATAATATACAAAACATAACTTATTCAAAGCCAAGGACAAAGGGAATATCCACATTTCTTTCAGATAATTGGGTATTTAATCCACTTCTTCCATACGTGAAGTGTCATCATCTCCTTCCAGTGGTGGCATCTCTTCGGTAACTGCTGGGCTTGTTTCCTCTGTAGTAGCATCGTCTTCATCTATGCCTGTATAAAGTGAACACAATTATTACTTTTCCCATAGAAGTATCTCCCAGCACACTCTTCTAAGAAGACACATCCTAATTTTTACTAAGATTAACTTACCCAAACCAAGTTTTATCATTCTATAGATACGGTTGGCATGTGTCTGTGGGTCCTCTAGACTGAAGCCGGAAGACAAAAGTGCAGTCTCGTACAGAAGAATCACCAGATCCTTCACCGACTTGTCATTCTTGTCTGCTTCTGCCTTCTGTCTCAGTGTTTCAATGATAGAGTGGTCAGGATTTATCTCCAAATGTTTCTTTGCAGCCATGTAACCCATTGTGGAGTTGTCCCTGAGAGCCTGGGCTTTCATGATCCTCTCCATGTTTGCAGTCCAGCCATATGTACTGGTTACAATGCAGCATGGAGAAGTAACCAGTCGGTTGGAAACTACAACCTACAAGAATTAAGAGTATTTCAATCAGAGAAAAGCCCACCAACTATAGAAAGCTACATTTCACTTCCTTTTTAAAAAAACTTTCAATTTTGAAAAAAAAAAACCTCAGTTGCTATTTGACTAATCCTTTTGGCATACTGAACTTGTCAAAAAAAGCATGTTGTTTTATAAAGGGGCTGTCAGCAAAAACTTCTATTCACTTACAGCAGGGGCTTAAATATACATACCTTCTCTACTTTCTTTTCAAGTATATCTTTCATGATCTTGCAGAGACTTTCAAACTTGGCTTTCTTCTCCTCTTGTTTCTTTTTCTCTTCTTCGTCTTCAGGAAGCTCCAGACCTTCTTTTGTTACTGACACCAAAGTCTTCCCCTCAAATTCTTTCAACTGTTGTACACAATATTCATCAATAGGTTCAATCATATAGATTACTTCCAAGCCATGTTTACGAAGTCGCTCCACAAATGCAGAATTAGCCACCTGATCTTTTGTTTCACCTACAAGAAAAATTTACGTTCAGCAAAGTTCAACAGAATTTTAACCAATTCACATTAACTTTTAATGTGAATCTGACAACTATGATCATGGTAACATAAGTGGAGACACAGTCAAGAATAAAGCTCTACAAGAGCCGAGGCGGTGCAGTGGTTAGAAGGCAGTATTGCAGGCTAACTCTGCTCACTGCCAGGAGTTTGATTCTCACTGGCTCAAGGTTGACTCAGCCTTCCATCCTTCCGAAGTGGGTAAAATGAGGACCCAGAATGTTGGGGGCAATATGCTGACTCTGTAAACCGCTTAGACAGGGCTGTGAAGCAGTATATAAGTCTAAGTTCTATTGCTATTCCTCATTTAGCAACCATAAGCAAAGTAGTTGCTAAGCATGACTGTTCATCATCTTACTTCAACTTTCCTTTGCTTTACAGACTTGCAAACGTTATTTTTTTTCCATCATAATGACAAAGAGTTGCTAAATGAGGACTACCTGTAAACATTATGATCCCAGTTAAACCCCAATCAGAAGTGGAAACCAGATGATCTGAAGGTACTCACCAGTAATGTAGTACACATGCTTCTGATTTTCCTTCATCCGAGTGCAGTAATCCTTTAGTGATACCATCTCATCCCCAGAGGCAGAAGTGTAGTATCTTAATAACTCTGACAATTTCTTGCGGTTTTGGGAATCTTCATGAATGCCAAGCTACAAGAAAGTTCCATTTTTGTAAGGTGCATGCAAACATTAATGGCAAAATTAAAGTAAATATTTCAAACCAACAAACCTTAATATTTTTGGAAAACTGCTCATAGAACTTCTTGTAGTTTTCTTTATCTTCTGCCAGCTCAGTGAAGAGTTCTAAACATTTCTTGACCAAATTCTTTCGAATCACTTTCAGGATTTTGCTCTGCTGAAGCATTTCACGTGAGATATTCAGAGGCAAGTCTTCTGAATCAACAACACCTCTCATGAAGTCTGTAAATAAGATTAAATTATAACCATGTTTTTATTTCTCAAGGTAGCTTAGAAAACTTCTTTAAGATACACAGGTTTGTAAGGTAAACTTTAAAAACTCACTAATGAGCTTAAAGTGGAACGAGTTTTCCATTATAAAAAAACGCAAGCTTCCCTTTCCGAAAATTTCCTGCCTTCATTCCATTATCTTGTCACTAGTGTTATGCTTTCCCCTTCTAGAAAGAGAATACTGACTCAATTTAAGTTTTATGTGTGTGCTGATTTTTTTCAAATAGCTGCTGCACTTAACCAGATTAACTATGACCTGACAGGCCCTCTACCTTAAGCACAAAGAGTAACTTATTTCCGACCTTGTAGCAACCTGCAACTTTTAACAGATGAAGAACTACTTACTCAAATATTCAGGGATTAACTCTTCACAATTATCCATGATAAACACTCTGCGTACATATAACTTGATGTTATTCTTTTTCTTTCTGTTTTCAAATAAGTCAAAAGGTGCACGCCTTGGGACAAACAAGAGTGCTCTGAATTCAAGCTGTCCTTCCACAGAGAAGTGCTGCAACAGTAAGGAAATTAATTAGCAAAAATCTTTGGCATAGAATATCAAACACTGTTATAAAATAAAATTTACATCAAAGGATTCAATTATTTGAATTTTACAGTAATAGTATCAGATGGAAAATGTTCTTCTAAATTTATGTTTAAACAATGGGGACTATTTCCATATTATTTTAAAGTGTTTACTTACAAAAAGGGTCAATATAATTTAAACACAAGCCACTTTATATTTTGATATACCACCAGTTGTCAGTTTGAGTTTCACCTAAAATTCATATAAAGAACAAATAGCCCATTCCCAAAAGAATAAATAATCTTACTTTGACTGCTAAGTGATCTTCCCAGTCATTAGTCAGACTCTTGTAGAATTCACCATATTCCTCATTAGTAATATCATCTGGGTTTCTGGTCCAAATTGGTTTGGTCTTGTTCAGCTCTTCTTGGTCAATGTACTTCTCCTTGATTTTCTTCTTCTTTTTCTTGTCTCCATCCTTCTTTTCTTCTTCCTCATCAGAACCAACATCTTCAATTTCTGGTTTATCTTCAGGCTTTTCTTCTTTTTCTTCTTTCTCTTCCTCTTTTTCTTCTGCCTCATCATCACTCACCTCTTTGTCACGCTCCTTTTCTACCTATATTAAGCATATAAAAACAGAAAAAGGTGAGCCTGATAGAGCAAATTGAAGAAACAATTGAAAGATAATCTACTAATAAATATAAGCAAGGCACAATTATGCATGAAGTCCAGGACAATCCTTTGTTCATATTACTATATCACATTATGAATTTAATTTGCTTCTAGTATTGCTAATGTAACCTAAATGTAGCAGTTGTCAAATTGCTCCAATAAGTATATTGGCCTCTATGCAGTTAAATTTAAAATTATCATTATCACCTTCAGAGCAATTCTTCATTTAGGTAAATACAAAGTTTCAGATACTATTTTTTTGAGAACAAGTTACTCACAAACAGTGTTATTGGATAGCCAATGAACTGGGAATGTTTCTTGACTATTTCCTTAATCCGTCTTTCTTCCAAGTATTCAGTCTGGTCTTCTTTTAGATGCAGAATAACCTTTGTACCACGACCTAGAGGCTCACCTGTAAAATAAATTATTCTTAATTACTGTTGCACTAAAAGATCCATAAAACAAGGGATCAATAAAAAAACCGGACATTACTGGTTCAAGACATACACTAATCTAGATTATGGCAATAGCAAAAGTATCTGGTCTTTAATGCTGCATTATTCATAGCACTATTCTTTTGATGTATACAGTAAGGTTTCCTATTAGATTTAAGCAATTATTGTAGGATATAAATTTAGTAACAAATTTTGTTCCCCCATTACTTCTCTCAGTGCTTTCAAACCTGATCTGACAGCTGCAGTTTGGATTTCCCCCCCTAATGTTAATCCTTAAGTTACATTTACTGAAATTGGACTCTTACCATTGTCCAATTTGACGGTGAACGATCCACCAGCTGAAGATTCCCAGGCATACTGTTCATCATCATTGTGCTTAGCAATCACTGTCACTTTCTCAGCCACCAAGTATGCAGAATAGAAGCCAACACCAAATTGGCCAATCATAGAAATATCTGCTCCAGCCTGCAAAGCCTCCATAAAAGCCTTAGTGCCAGACTTGGCAATGGTACCCAGGTTATTTATTAAGTCAGCTTTGGTCATCCCAATGCCAGTATCCACAAGGGTTAGAGTACGGTCTTGTTTGTTAGGAATAAGACTTATCTTCAACTCCTTTCCAGAATCCAATTTGCTTGGGTCTGTCAAACTTTCATACCGGATTTTGTCAAGAGCCTGCAAAACATCAGACAGCCATTGAATTGAATAAAATAAAATAAAATAAAAATGGAAGTATTTTCTAGATCCTTAGAAATTGTACTTACATCAGAAGAATTAGAGATCAACTCCCTGAGAAAAATTTCCTTGTTGGAGTAAAAGGTATTGATAATCAGAGACATCAACTGAGCAATTTCTGCCTGGAAGGCAAAGGTCTCCACCTCCTCCTCCATTGGTTGATCCTGTGTCTGTACTTCCTCTGGCATCTGTCAAAAAAGGAAAGCCAAAATTGATTTTCTAACACTTGGAGATTAACATATTGCATTGCATAACATAGAAATATTATATTATTTCTCATAATAGATTTAAAAGCAGTTAAAAGAGTTTCAACAGTGGGGAAAATCTAGTTTCAGTACCCGCTTCGATAAAGATGGAAGCACGTGCATTGAGCATACTATTAAGCTTATGGCTGTTGAACGCAAACATTTGGGTAGGAAAGACGTGGAACGAGTTCCATTTTACAAGTTATTGGCAAGGTGGGAGTGGTTTACGCTGGAAATGGCACAAAACCGAAAGGAAAAGGAAAAAAAAAAGAGTGCTACATGCCAGTCAGTATATAGGGAAATGTCCGGTCCCTTGGTTTAACCCACCCACAAAGCAAGCTCAACGCTCAGGCGAGAAGCCTCGAGGATTCCACAGCCAACCTCTGCGCCACCTGCTGGCGGCCGAGCCAAACGAGTAAGAATTCTAGAAATTGCTAGAGTCTTCTTGCTCCCACACATCCGTTTTCCCCCCCCCCGTCCCTCTCCCCCCCCCACGCGCCGTCTCCCTCTCCTCGAAGAGCAAATGGGGGTGGGGAAGAGAAACCTTGCTTAATTCCATTCCTTCGGGGGGAGCGGCCCCCCCCCCCCTCTCTCTCGTCCGCCTTCCCTCTCCCCGCGACAGCCGCTTTCCTGGCCTCCCGCCTCCTTTCCCGGCCGAGAACATTCGTCGTCCTCCCCTCCCCACCGCCCCCCCCAGGCGGCCATGCAAGCTCTCCCATTCATTCCTCCGTCCCACATTGCTTCTCCTTCTTCGTCTGACCCCTTCGCTTCCTTTGTAAGCAAATCTTGTCGGAAAAGCAGCAAGGTCGCTCCTCATGCCCGTGTCCTCCCCCCCCCTCTTTTTTGTTTTTTAGACTAACTTAAGTCTTTCCCGCAGCGCGACCGCCTCGTTCCTTCTCCCATTCTCCTCAACCCGTCGTCGCTCCCGTTAGGCGTGAGGGCCAAACCGGCCGCTCCGTCTGGCTTTTTAGGTCTCGCTGTTCGGTTTCCGTCAGCTGTTTAAGGCCCAAAGTAAACCCGGCGCCCTTGGGGCTCTCTCGCCGCCCCTAGTCTTTCACCCCGGCCCTCTTGAAGGAAAGGCAGCTCTACTTTATGAGGGGGGGGGAAAGAAACCCTGGGCTTGAGCGCCCATCTCCGTCGCAAGCGACCGCGTCCTCACCTTAACGGTGTGAAATCACCAGCTGCACGACCGTTCGCCGAAGGAATCCGCACCTCCCTAACTCTTCACGAACTGCACTGCGCGGAGCCCCCGCCTCCTGCGCGCCTTATATACCCGCGCCGCCGCCTCTTTCCAGAACCATCGGGAACCTTCACTGACAGAGAAGGGAGGGGGGGGCGGAGAGAAGGGCGGGCATTCTTTCGAACTTTCTCCAGCGAAAGAAGGGGGAGGAGCCAAACAAAAGAGTGGGTGGAAAAGGGCCTCGGTGACAGCCTACGTACAACGTCAGTTCAATTTCTTAGTCTTTATGCGCGAGAGAGCTCGCTCTCCCTGTACTGGATAGTCAAAGTCCGGAGCGTTCGCCTCCTCACGATTTAGTATGCACCGGTCTACCCCCGCGATCTGGGCGTGC
The DNA here is from genome assembly GCA_003457575.1 of Thermophis baileyi. Classification (NCBI taxonomy): domain Eukaryota; kingdom Metazoa; phylum Chordata; class Lepidosauria; order Squamata; family Dipsadidae; genus Thermophis; species Thermophis baileyi. The sequence goes on along the minus strand of QLTV01004256.1, from coordinate 1,204,668 downwards.
GAGTGCTTTTTCCCCCCTCGCTGCCGTTCTTTAGGGTGCTTGGAAAAAAACAGCGCATGCGTGAATGCTAACCACTTGCGTTCTCTATGCCGGCTCCCTTGCCATTGGCGCCTATTCAAGGCGGGAGGCTTGGGGGAAAGAAACTCGGCAAGCTGACATAATGACATCATCACCGCTGCTCAGATCAATCTCGCTGGCTCCGCCCAGTCCCCCCCTCCCGCCCGGAGCTTGGACCCTGGTGGGCGGGGGAGGAAGGATTAAACTTTCTTTTTCCCCGGATGACCTTCCCTGCTAGAAGTGGCGGGAAGGGATTGACGTTTCCTTTCTCCCTAGTCCCCTACCCACCCTTCAGATCCTTCTAGAATTGTCTAGATTAGCTATGTGAAGCGGTGATGGCGTTTTTTCCAGCAATGGAATGCAACTTGAAAATCAGCCTTTTCTTTTAGGTCTGCGGCTTCGGTGGGACTTTCTCCATCATTTACTTAGGAAAGAGTACAGCTAGTCCTCGATTTACAGCAGTTCATTTAGTGACTGTTCAAAGTTACAACGGTGATGAAAAGAAAATGACTTATGACCATTTTTCACACTTACCTTTTGCAGCATCCCCATGGTCACGTGATTTACATACAAATACTTGACAACTGGTTCATATTTATGACGGTTGCAGTGTCCTGGGGTCATGTGATCACCTTTTGTGACCTTCTGACAAGAGAAGTCAATGGGAAAGCCAGATTCGCTTAACAAACGGTGTTACTAATTTAACTACAGTGATTCACTTAACAAAGTGGCAAGAAAAGTCGTAAAATCGGGCAAAGCTCACTTAACAAATTTCTCACTTAGCAACATAAATTCTGGGCTCAATTGTGGTCGTAAGTCGAGGACTACCTGTATTGCATGCTTTTGTCCAAACCGGCTAGAGAAACAGATTGAGAAAAGCTACTCTAGGGAGTTTTCTTAACCTGGCATGGTGTGAGTTCTTACCTGGCCTTTAAGGCTTCATTATTAACTTTTTAATACAGGTGATATTAGCATTTTTTAGCAAGGCATCTGTGCTTTGTTTTGAAGTTTAGGAAACCAAGATTTTATTGGTCAAAACCATTTCCTTTGATGTGCAAAAACTAACCTATTTATATAGGGAATATATTCTGGAGTCTTTTAGGGTTGCAAGTGTTAAAGAAACACGTTTGGATGGGAAAAGAGGAAATGCAACGTATTTTAAAGGTGTTTGTTTTTTCTCATATCTAATCAACGTCTTTTGTTACTTAATTTGTTGCTTTGACACATTGTTACCTGAAAATGATGCACAAATACACATATGTATGTATCATTTGTTTCTGTATGCTATATAAAAGCTTGACCCCTCTTAATAAAATGCTTTTTGCTTTACCTGAAGAACTTCTGGTTTGTATTGGGGTGGGCACACGGGTGGGAAAGCCACTTTGCAAAGATATTGTTTCTCAAATTCAGGGACTAGGTTCTTTCCAGCCTACTCTGGTGCCCAAGTTTTAAAGGCAACAGGACAGTCAACAGCCACTGAATGTCTGATGTCATCTACTATGGGGTCACTTGATTTCACCTTTAGACATGAGAGATAAGCATTCCACACTTCATGACCTTTGCTGTTGAATATAGTTGACTAAACAATTTTAATAATAATAGAACTAAGGATGATTTAAGTTTACTGTACCTCACCCATGGACTGGGAATAAAATGAAAATAATGACACGTGGACACAGCAGAATGAATACTTTGCCAGGGCCTATTTGAATTCCCATTGAGATGCTAAAAGGGAAAATTTCACAGTCACCTTTAAGTCAAGCTCAGCTGTTGCTAGAAATAAATAAATAAATAGGTATCTTGTAAATTGCTTCAGTTTTCTCCCAGCAATAAGGATCAGAGAACTATAGTTCATTTGATCTTTATTTTCTCAATCTAATTTTCTCCACAAACTAGCTACATGGGTGGGGTTTGCATAGCATTTTAAAACAAGGTTGGTTGTATTATTCATTGTTATTGAACTTGGTTATTGAGTCTTATATCTAATTTGCTTTTCCTTTTTGAAGGTTGCACCCTTCATCAAGCTCTTACATTTTTAGGGCAGCATACAACTGTCCCAAAAGAGACTACATCAAATCTTATCCACTCTTAACTTTAACTTTATTTGTCATGTTTGAAAACTCAGTTTCTTATATTTGTACAATACACTGAATTTAAAACTATTCACACAGACTGGGTTCAAGCTAGATTAGACCTGGCCAGTTTACAATTCAGTGTGTTGTTGAACATCGATTCAGGAAGACCAAAAACAATGCTAATCAACGAGTGAATGGATGATGTAGCTGCTCCTTTCAACACCCAGCTACTGCATCACAGAGAGAATTCAAGTAAGTAGTGAGGTACCTGTTTACAATTTCTAAGCAGCACCATAGGCTCACTTTTGGTCACAGAGAGGATAATCAGGAGAGGAACATCTGTTGTTTTTCTTTCATGACTCCTCAGGGAAGGACTAAGACAATAAGAAACTGCAGAATGGGGATTCCAAGGGGCTTCCTGGCTAGAAATAGTATTTCCTCCATGTTGTTCAAATATTTATTGCAAAATAAGGGACTGAAGGAGAGATTACTGTTTATTGTTTGATGATATACCAGACAAAAACTAGAAAAGAACATGTCACCCTTATCGAATGCAGTAAGCACACACACAAAAACTGAAAATTGTACTTGAGAGATCTTTTTTTCTAAAATATTGTGCAATCCTCTTGTTCCCCTTCAAAAACAAATGGTATTGAATTTAAAATGGCTTATTTCCTTGGCAAATAAATATAGGTTTGTAGGCTTACTCCTCCATTTGCTCTACCAAAAATGTTATTCTACATAGGAAACCAGAATAAACCGAAATAATTATTCATTTTTCCTTTTTTAACTGAATACTGAATTTAGAAGATCATTTTATTACTATTTATTCAGAATGTTCTGACTAAAAACGATTCCTCTCATTCAGAGGGAACCTCGATCCTCAGCTCTCAGTTCCTCTTATAGTTAACACATCAAAGAAAATGCAAGAGAAACATTGATTGGACAGGACAAAAGTAACCCCTCCTTTGTATAGTAAATCAGCCACACTGAGTCAAACGGGAATTAAACATATTACATATGACAACAATATGTCCATTTAAATGAGATCTGACAAAAGGGCGTTAAATTTAAGATGCTAATGAAGAAAAAAATTCGTAAGTTTGTTTGGAGTTCACTGAGAGACAAACAAGATGCCAATTATTGCTAACAAAGTTTCTTTTATCAGAAGACAGACTCCAGACATCCCATCGTATCCTGACCTGGGGGACAAACACAGTTTTTTAATCTTGATGTTTAGAAATGTTAGAAGCTATCAATCAAACTATTAACATCTTTTTAAAAGAGAGAAAAATAAGTCACATAAAATACAAAATAACTATGTTAGCAAGTACAACAATACTACAAAGTCCATGTTGTTGATACTACAAATTAGATCCTGTGTGGCCCTCTATAAAGAGACTCCCCCCCTTCTATCTGGAGATGCCAAAAATTACATATGAGATCATTTGTATGCAATGTTCACCTCTGAGTAGTCTGCCTTTGCTCTTAGGGATTCCCATCCTAACAAGAAATGGGATATGAAACTACATTAGTGCAACCATGTTGGCTTTTCCTAACAACTAATATCCCTAATCCTCATCGTAAGAGATCTACACGTGGATTTCAAAGACAATTCACTGTATCTAGAATTTCAAGCACACCTTATGTGACTCTTATTTTATTCTATGTACGTATTATGGGAAACCAGCAATCTGTTAAACTTCCTGATGCATGAATAAGGATGAATGCTTGTTTGGAACAGATCCTGTGTATGTACACTGCTCTGCAGAGATACTATATAAAACCCATCTTATATAAATCAGCCCCAAAGAATCAGCCCCAGCAGAAAGGGAACTGAAAAAAGTATAGTATGTCCTTGAAATTGCTGCACTGCTTTGAAATTCATTCAGACTCAGCATTATTTGCTATACCTAAAGCTGCCAGACAATAACATCAGAAATAATGAGATGTGTGGAGCCAAAGTGTCTGGAACAATATATATATATATACTCTGTGTGTGTGTGTGTGTGTGTGTGTGTGTGTGTGTGTGTGTGTGTGATATGTTTGGTATCAAAATCTGCTTCCTACCGTTCCTATAACATATAAATAAATAATATGCATACCTTGTCTCATTTGGCCCAACTGGCAGAGTATTGTCACAAAAAGTATTAAAAAGTAATAGGGAAGCAAAGCCAAAGTTTGTATACGGTAGTTATTTTAAGTAGTCACCTCTAGGCAAGACGGGCAGCATATACAGCATATACATATAAATAAATAAATTTTCAGGAGTGCCCAATTTTTGATAGTATGGTAGATTAGATCACTGTTTTTCAACCTTGTCAGCTTTAAGATGCATGGATTTCAACTCCTAGAATTCTCCAGTCAGCGAGCTGGATTAGGGTTAGACAATATCAATATGAGCTACTATAGTGTTGGGGTGAAGGTATTGGATTAGGGTTGGGCGCAGTGGTGAAATCCAATTTTTTTTACTGCCAGTTCTGTGGGCATGGCTTGGTGGGCGTGGTGTGGCTTGGTGGCCGTGGCTTGGTGGGCGTGGCAGGGGAAGGATATTGCAAAATCTCCATTCCCACCCCACTCTGGAGCCAGCCAGAGGTGGTATTTGCTGGTTCTCCGAACTACTCAAAATTTCCGCTACCGGTTCTCCGAACTACTCAAAATTTCCGCTACCGGTTATCCAGAACCTGTCAGAACCTGCTGGATTTCACCCCTGGGTTGGGGATATCCATGTCCATGGAAATGTACTGGGTTTTGGGGTCAGTTCACTTTTTCTCAGCCAGCATTACTGTTTTGGGCATCTAGAAGCCCTCAAATTATACATTTTTTTTCCAGAAGGAAATGTGTATAGCTACATAATTGCAAGCCTTTAAATAGTTATTGAACACATGCATTTTCTTGGTAAATATATGCTGGTAGTGTCAATTGATCTAGTATTAAATTATTTCATTAGCTGAAATTATACTGGACTATTAGAAATTGGTACTTTGTCTTTCGTATGCTGCTGGTATACTTCTATTATTTTGCTCTTTTAACACCGTTTAATGGTGTTTGGTATTTATTGTGATTTCTGTTTATACAACAGAGCCTTGTGAATCTTGACTCACAAATCCATAATATACCGTAACCTTTTTGGAGAAGAGGATTTGAACTGGTTTCTGCACAGCCCTTTGAGAATTGTACAAATGGACAAGAGTGGTGGTGAGTGGTGTAAGGCCAGAAAATACACACACGTTCTCACTCCTATACTTTTCTCTCCCCCCCCCCAATCCAAAGAAGGTATTTGGGCATCATAGTTTCTGTTGTGTTCCGACTTAACAAGCAGGTATTTGCATACCCGCCGCTGATTGGGTTAAATCAGTGGCGGGAAGTTTGAAGCATTGTCACTGGCCAAGCTGGCTGCGGGGAGCTCCATAAAGGCGGCTTCCCTGCCGCCAGCCGCCAGTCTACTGTAGTTAGTGCTAGCCGTTATTAAAGTGCTGAACGGGTCTTCGTCTTGGCTGTTATTCCCGCGCCTATCTAACACTGGCGACGAAGGCAGTGGGAGAAGACGACTGAACAAAGGCACCTCGTGGCATCCATCGGCCATCTTAGCAAGTTCCGACCTGCACCGGCCAAACAACAGGATGGCACAACAGCACTCTCCAGCACCAGCCTTCTTCAATCCACAAACAGAAGAATAGCGCACATATATGTCCAGATTTCGCATGTT
>QLTV01004256.1:1180218-1191796 GCA_003457575.1 Thermophis baileyi | reverse complement strand
CTAACTCCAGTACCCTAGGACACAATCAGTAAAATAAACATTTGTGGAATGTAGTTTCAGGTAGTACAATCAGCCACTCCGTCAGCTCTCCCCCACTCCGTCTTATGGCAACTTGAAAGCTTTGCAAGTTGACACAGTGCCAGGAACCACTAAAGCAGTGAAGGAAGACCCCCACCCCAGATAGAAAAAAGCACTTGAGATAAGCCTAAGTAGAATGAAGCAAAGGAGCAAACACAGTAGCTGTTGCTTGTTAAACCAACTACCAGAACAAATAGACACAGGAACTAGCCAGATTTCTGAAGCTGCTTCTTTTCAGTAACAGAGATTAACATTTTTCCTTCCAAACAAAGCTGAATAGGGAAAATTATCCCATCAATAAACACAGGATTGAACATCACCAAGCACAGAATTAAAATTCACCAAAAACCAGTTTTAGACCAAAAGTCAGAAAGGGTATGTAAACTCACGTTTGAATGCCAATCTTTCTAGCTAGCCAAGAAGCCTTGCTGAATGTCACTCATCTTGGTTCCTTGTCATTAAAAACTTTCCGGCAGCTCTGTGCTGGAAGAACTCCAACAGGGGAGTATTTCCTCCCAACAGCAGTGTAAAAAGCTTAAAACAACCCTTCCCCTCTAAGAAAGTCAAGCAAAGGGGGAAAAAAGTACCAGCAAAGAAAAAAAAACCTCCGGAGACAGTAAGTCTAGGCCAGTAGTGGGTTCTAAATCCCGTTGCTACCAGTTCTCGCACGCGCTCATGCGCATGCGCATAAGTGTCCCGGGCGGGCGGAGCCTCCCGAGTAGGTGGGCGGAGCCTCCTGAGCGGGTGGACGGAGCCTCCCGAGTGGGTGGGCAGAGCCTCCTGAGCAGGTGGGCGGAGCCTCCCGAGCACGAGTGGGCGGAGCCTCCCGCCACCGCCGCTGTTGCTACCGGTTCGCAGAACCAGGCCGAACCGAGAGCAACCCACCGCTAGTCTAGGCGTACTGCCAAGAATGTAATAAGGGTTAACGGAGAGGCAGTTTCTGTAAGCAATAAAGGCAGTAAAGATTAGGCTATAGAAACAACACCAGAATGTTGTAATTCCTTACAGGATTAACCCTGTAAAGTGGAAAAAACAAAAGGAGATTTCTTCTAACAACCGGTTCTCTGAACTGCTTAGAAAGTTAACAACAGGTTCTAGAGAACCTGTTAGAACCGGTAGAATCCCACCTCTGAAATAAGGGTACATTTGGATGTTAGTTTGTTCATTTCTTCATGGTTGATTTAGTCCTTTTGCTGTCGTCAATTCACATCCACCAAGGCTAATCTGCAAACTCTCTTCCAAGATAGGAGTCTAAAAATAAGTCCTTTAATTTTGTCTAAAGCACCAAGCCAGTGCCTCTTATTCCCTCTCTGTGAATGTCCCAGAAAGGAGCCATGGCAGGGGCATCCACAGGTATGGTAAAAAAAGAGAAGAAGATAAGATGCTGGTCACAATGATGCAAACAGGTCTGCCCAACCACATGTTCATATAAGACAAGGTGGATCTTCACTGACCTTAACAGCTCAACTTTAAAGAGAAGAGAACCTGCTTACAGCTATTTGCAGATGAGCAACAAATTTCTTCAATGGGGCCTCTCTCTCTCATAGGTTGATCCTATTTTATCAATCATTTATACAGTCTTTACTATTTTAACATTGCTCTTGCTTCAGCTGTGGTTACAGCAAGAAGAACAGCATTTATTCAAGGGTTAGCTATCTAATCATGCCTTTACTGGAAATAAATATAAAAATAATACAAATAAAAATAAAGACAACAAAATCAGAAATAAATTTCCCATGCTTCTTTTATGTTTTTTTTTCCTAAAATACTTTTATTAAAGAGTTTAATGATATTGAAAAGTCATTCAAACCAAAATCAGAGAAAATAAGAATATAGAAAAAAGAAATACAGGTGCAAAAGTGAAAAACAAAAAGAGAAAAGAAAGACAAAAAGAGAAAAAACAAACAAAGAACTGACTCCCAATCTTCCTTGCAACAAGTATAGACAATTTATTTTTCCCCACCCTCTATAATATTACATACATATTTCACATCTTCTCATAATCCCCAGTTATCCAATAGCAATTCCAAATGCTAGCAAAAAGTCCGTAAAGAGTTTCCATAATTTTATTTTTTAAAAATTCTTATTTTAATCCTGATCAAATAAGTCAACTTTATAGTCCTTTCTTTTCCTTCTAACAATCTTGATCTTTAATTCATCAAGTTGCTGTCATAGGATTGAATCTCCATTGAAACGTTCTTTCTTCCATCTCAAAGATTTTTTCAAGGCTTTGGAAACCCTCTTTTGTAAATCCAATAATAAGTCATTCTATTCATAATCCTTCTATTTGCCCCACAACAACAACCCAGTGAAGTAAGTTGGGCTGAGAGAGAATGACTGGCCCAAAGTCATCCGGCTGGCTTTCATGCCTAAGAGAGGACTAGAACTCATGGTCTTCTGGTTACTAGCCTGATGCCTTAAGCGCCAGACCAAAGTGGTATTTTCAGCATTCTCCTATCCAAAAGTCACAGTGCTGTTTGAAAGAGCTACAAAGAAGTAGACAAAAGGACATTAGTTTGAGAGACAGCATGACCAAGTCCGTTCATTGATATGGCCTAGATCCAATCCAGTATTATCCATCAAAGTCCAAGGCTATCAGTTACACAACCTTCCTTCAGTTCTGCAGCATCAGATGTTGCAAGCTCAGATAACAATTTTTGAGGTAGCTGATACATATCTGCAAATATTTGCAATTAATAGATCCTGCCGTGATCTATCTTAGGCTAGAGTCACAAATTCAGAATTATATGTCCACTTGCGAGTCAGATGATGTAGAAGTTCTTTGAAGAAGTTGACAAAATGTACTGCCGAGATAATTAAAAATAACAAGCAGACTAAGACAGATATCAATGGTAAAGTTCATCACTTTTTTGAAAGCATAAACAAATAGGGAGAAAAGCCACTTCCTTAATGTCCTTGTAAAACTACACAGTGGGCACATAAATACCATATTATGCAGTAAACCTATACATCAAAGTCCTGTTCTACACCACAACCACTTTGTTCAGACCCACTTAAGAAAGCGGCTCAACTGATGGAATTAAATTAGGCATTCAGAAGACAGAACAACCCATCCAACAAAATCTATCAATGCAGCCTGATCAATTCCCAAGGAGAGCAGATTAAAAGATAGACTATAAATATAAAACAATGGAACACCACTGGTTGTCACCTACAACTCACAGCTCAATCCATTCAAATAAATTATTAATAAACGGTCCATGCTAGACAATGACACTGCATTTTTTCAGGCAATCAGTGTCAGGCCTGTACTGTATTTGAATACATACAACCACTCAGTCTGAAGAAAATTCTCATAAATATTAAGAAACAACAAGGCAATGCTGGAGATCTGATCCTGCAACTAACTTAGATGTACTTCTGGGTACAGCATTAAAATTGGTTGTCTGAATGGTAGGACACAGATGGAAGGAATGCAGCTTCCTTTGTAATCTTTGATCATAGTGCCCCACTTTGCTGCCTACAGTAGCAAGGAATTGGAGGTAAGTTTAATTCAGTGTGAGCAGAGGTGGGTTCCTCCCGGTTCGGACCGGTTCGCCCGAACCGGTAGCGACCCGCTGGTGAAGTCACAGTGATGTCACGGATCTGGTTCGGTCGTGCCTGTCCGTGGGTGCCGCCATCTTTTTTTAAAAAAAAAATTTGAATTTGTTTTTGAATTATTTTGGGGGGGGGAATTTTTTTCTGTTTTTTTTTCTTCTGCGCATGCGCAGAAGCCGAGTTTCCGGCACTGCGCATGCGTCGCCATCTTGTTTTTGGCTTTTTTTTTTTTTTGTTTTTTTTTGGTTTTTTTGGGCTGTGGGCTTTTTTTTTCTCTGCGCATGCGCAGAAGCCGAGTCCCCGGCACTGCGCATTTTTCACCATCTTGTTTTTGGCTTCGGCACTGTGCATGTGCATGCCCACATGGTGCGGGAGGAAGCGAACCAGCAGCAAGGTAAGTTAGAACCCACCCCTGAGTGTGAGGTATTCTTGCCTAAGAAACTCAGGCACCAAAGAGTGGTGTGGAGCTAGAAAGAACTCAGTCCTTGAATTTGGAAGAGAAACATTACATCTATGTAGTCTCTCTCTCTCTCCCTCTCTCACCCCCCCCCCCGTCACACACAGAGAGAACTTTAGGCAAAGCAAAAAGAAAGAGTGTTTCAAATCTTTATATAGGGTACAGAAACAAATGCACATGCATATGTGATATGACAGAAAACAACAAATCAAACAATAAAGGACATTGATTAGACTGAGAAAAGACACTCTTAAAACATGTTACATCTTCCACTTTCTCATCTGGGCTTTTTTCTGTAACACTTGCAACACTCAGGACTTTAGAATACAACCATATTTACTTTCTTAATAGGCTACTTTTTGAACATCAAAGGAAATGCTTTGGCTAAAAGGAAAAACATGTTTCCTAAACTTCAAAAGGAGCACGGATGACATGCTAAAATACTAGCATCGCCTTTATTAAAAAACTGACAATGAAGCCTAGAATTCCAGAATACAAATCCCCCACTTGGTTTGCAACCTATTAATTGTTTACTGAACCACTCTTATATTTAGTAAGCAAGTGAGAGGTTAACATCTGAAATTGCATGGGAGTGTTCCTTGGGGCAGAACTAAGAGAATAATGGCAATGCTGCCTTGCAGATATTGAAGGGACACATTGAAGAAGACAGCATCCCAGCAGGCTACGGGCAATCTTAGCCATTTCCACAAGCAGTAAATATTTCATTCGTCCCAATCTGTCAACTATGCCCCAAGTGTTTTGGTTTTCTTGAAAGGTTTCCCTGTTTCTTACCAGGATAGAAACAATTTTAGCTAATTTCTGTTGCTGGGTAACGAAGCCTTCATGAAACATACAGAAGCTTTGATTCATGTACATATAGACCCCTCCCCCTTGTTCCACTAGTAACAACTCTAGGGCCAGCCTATTTTGCAGTACTACATCTTTCAGAAAAAGGATTTCATCCTGAAATAGCTCATGGCTTTTTTCGGTGTCATTTACAAAGCTTCAAAAGCTATAGACAGATTTGCAACAAATTCAGCCAACTCATGAATGCCTTTATAGTTCATAGCAACTCCAACAGCTGTAAATATTGCCCTCCAAATTTATTTTCTTCTGTGTAACTGCATTCCAGGAGCCCTCCATGTTCAATAATTATGTCTAAATTATCATTTAATTTCTTCTGGTGGGACCGGATGAATCCCTCCTGGCCATAGACAAGATATTATACAAATTCCTTGTCAGAACTTTGGTAGAGTTTTAAAACCATGAATGCTGCAAGTCCACCAAAATCCATCAGGTAATCTGATGCCTTCAGGTTTATATGTCAAGGTCTGAGCATTATTCAAAGCAGAAGTGCAATTTTGAGTTCTGTAGCTATTTGCCCCTTGCAGGTTTGCATTCCCAAGCTGTTTAATCATTAGCTGGATCATTACAAGTATGACAGAAACACCTCATGTATATTCACTATGTAATCATCGTATCATGATGAGATAATCTCCATCATTCAAGACTTGTGTGAAATGATGCATATGGTTTTGCTAATCCAGCAAAAAATTATACGCCGCCTTTATCATTTAATTGTGTTCCCATTTAATTCTGTTGCATATTTATAAACCTGAAGAAGGAGGGAGGGGGAGGTGAGACATGGAAAAGCAGAAAAAGAGAAGATCTTGCCCCTTAACTCTGTCAATACTGTACTGTAGGGTAATTTCTTTTAAAAATAAAGAGGCGTTAACTTCTTGCAGCTTGACACAAATTCAGCAGAGGGAGCCAAAACAGTACATTCAGATTCTGAGGGGAAAATTCAACATATTTTTCCCCTGCCCATCTCCATTAACATTATATTCTCATTGCTGTTTAGATATATTTAATCCAGATAGTGCATATATAAGCATTCCTTTTCATCTAGTTGGTTTAATAGTCATAGCACAAGCACAAAGCAGCCAATCATATTTAGGCTATCATATTATACAAATCCAAACTGAGTGGAAACACTTTCAAGAAAACTGCATGGAAGAATGCAGACACTGAGCTTATCTTTATCTTTTTTTAATTTTTAAATGGTGACCCAGAATATTAGATTGAGTAAATCATGGGTAAGCATGTGGTATGAGTTGTGCACATACTGTTCCCAATAATTTTATTTTAATGTATAGTTTGCTCTCAAGCTAAACTCATGACACATTTTTTCCTATGAGAATAGTCTGAAAGTATATATCTCCCCCCCCACTCTTGCTTTACAGGTGAAGAAACTAAGGTGGGTTCCTTCTGAGATGTTTGCCATGCCCACATTCCTGCTGCAGGATAAGCTGCCTCTTATTAGACCATTGCCCTGGTTGAGGTCTTCCCCTGTCCTTAAGGTCAATTCCCACATACTATTACATGGGGGAAGGTGTCTTCCTAGACTCACAGCTCCTACTCAAGGAGCAGATCATAGCTGTGAGGAGCTTTTGCAAAGATTCATTTTATTGGTTGATTAAATTTATTGGCCATCCATCTTACCACAGGGTAACTCTTGAATGCCAATTATGCCAATTTCTGGACTGGAGCCCTTGCTCATGTTCATTTATGCCTTGGTCACTTCCTGATTGTACTACTGCAACATGCTCTACATTGGGCTGCCCTTGAAGATCACTTGGAAGTTACAACTCATCTAGAATGCAAGAGTGTATGTGGTTTGGGATGCCCCTAGGTTTGCCCATTATACACCCCTATTGCAGGTGTGGGTTCTGCTTACCTCGCTGCCGGTTTGCTTCCTCACATGCCACGCGGGAGCGCATGCATGCGCAGTGCTAAAAACCCAGCTTCTACCCAGTGCTAAAAACAGCTTCTGCGTGTGCGCAGAAGCAAAAAACAAGATGGCGGCGCCTATGGTGCCACCAAGAGAGCCGGTTCGTGGGCGTGTCCAGCCGGCCATCATGGCCAGTTCAGCGAGCAGGGGGAAATTCCCGCTACCGGTTCTAAAGAACCAGTCCAAACCAGCAGGAACCCACCTCTGCTCTATTGTGTGAGCTGTACTGACTCCCAGTTTTTTTCCAGTTTTAATTCAAGAATGCTAGTTATCTTCTTTAAAGCTCTACATATCACACGGCCAGGTTATTTGCACAATCACCTCTCCCTGAGTGTATCTGCCCGGTTCTACCAACCTGGAAAGAGCAGACTTGCTCTAGGTTCCCTCCCTTAAATGTTGCCATCTAGTGGAATGAAGGAAGGGTACCGGTACCTTTTCCATAGCAACTCTTACCTGGTGGAATTCTCTTCCCTTAGTATTCCCTTAGAATACTCTTCCCTTCAGCAGGTCCCCAGTCTCTTGGCCTTCTGGAAGGCTGCTAAAGGCTACTCCTTCCCCCTAGTGCTGAGATAGGGTGAGATTGGAGCCTGGAGATGGTGGTGCTAGCTGCATTGGAAGAGATTGGTTGTGACTCCAAGTTTTTCTTGTTGCCATGATTGCTTTTTTATTATCTTTTATCATTTTTTCTATGATGTTTTGGTTCTGTACAATTGCTATGAGCCACCCAGAGTTGCGACTGAAGATGGGCAGCCATATAGGTCTTATGACTAAATAAAACAATTGTCTTGTAGTAGCAGTGTAATGGCTAGTCAAGTTATGGTGTAGGTTCCATGGAGAAAAGCCCTCATCATTATACAATTTGAGGGAAGATAGTTATAGATGGTTACAAAATGTAAAAAGTGCCATTTGTAACAATAGCAGTGAAAATGCAAAAATGAAGCTACCGGATCAGACAATACAAAACAAGGCTGTCCTTGAAGACCAGCCAGCAGCTACAGCTGGTTCAAAATGCAGTGGTGCTAGCAGTAACAGGCACTTCTCCCTCTACGCATATGTCACCCCTGCTATGTGAGCTGTGTCAGTTGGCTTCTGGATGTCATTCAAGGTGCTGGTTTTCACAGCTATGATTTGTTGGAAATATTTCTAAATATGACTGGTTAAACTAAATTCAGACAAATTGCTTATATACTGATCTATAAGGGTCTGCAGGTGATTTTGTAACATTTTTCATATGGCATTCAGGGCATTATAATCTACAGCAGGGGTGTCAAACTCACGACGACACGCTGTTGTCACATGACGTATGGCAACTTTCCCCCCCTTTGCTAAACCGGGGGTGGTTGTGGCCAGCGCGTGATGCTCTGGCCCGCGGGCCGCGAGTTTGACACCCCTGATCTATAGCATAGAATATCTAGTTAGACTTATAGGCCCATCCACACATTGGTATTTTTTTTCCAATTCTTGAGATGAGAAGAAAATATACTGATATAATAAAATCCATTTGTCTCACAACATATTTTCCATAAGGGCTCAGTAAGAAGGCTGATACAGGTAATGTTTGACTTACAACCATTCATTTAACAATGGTTTGCAGTTAAAATGGCCTCAGAAAAAGTTACTAAGGACCTATCTTCAAAGTTATGACCTGCACTACCTTCCCCAGTCATGTGACTACAATTTGGATGCTTGGAAACCAGCTCACTTTTGCAATGGCCCCTGCTTGGCTCACGCATTCTCACACTCTGCAAAATAGATTACAACAATGACTGCAACCCCACAGCAAATAATTTGGCCACATATGTCTTCTACATTGGTGCCCAAATCGAAGACATGGTGTACAGATGTGGCTGCTCTTCCCAACTGGTGCTGCTTTCTACTTATCTACTACAATGGAAACACTTCTCTTCTTGAAGACCCCCGACCCACATTCAACTTTGCACTAGGTTGAAATTTTCCTGACCAAACTACCCAACAAAAAAAAAAATGGCTCATTACCAAAATGTTCTGGCACAAAGAGCCATGGAGGCACAAAGCCCCACAGCAAATGGTTAGGTAAGTGGGACATTTTTCTACCACAATAAACGGGCTGTTTGGGGGAGCTCAAACAGAATATTATGTTTATACACCAGATCTTGAAGGTAATATTTTACAATGCTAAAAATAAGTGATATTGAAACTGAATTGAGAGAGATTGTTTTATTCAGTCTCGAAAAATGGTTTATAGTGGTTTGGAGGCTGTAGAAAAGGAAGACCCGCTAATGGTTTTTCCAACATTACATTACATTGCATTTACTGACATTACAGTATTTGCATTCTTAAATGAATTAGCAACATACAACCTGAGTATATATTGCATATCTAGTTATGTAGCTTAGGTTGTAACATGCAAAATATTATGGAGATCAGATGTATCTGGTTGCAAAGTGCAGTACTGTACTAAAATTTATACCCATTTCTAAAATCTCAGGCATGAGAGGTGGGTTCCTCCCGGTTTGGACCGGTTCGCCCGAACCGGTAGCAACCCGCTGGTGACGTCACAGAGCCTGTTCGGTCAGTGCCGGTCTGTGGACACCGCCATCTTTTTTTGGGGGAAAAAAATTTTTGGATTTTTTTTCTTCTGAGCATGCGCAGAAGCTGAGTTGCCGGCACTGCGCATGCACCGCCATCTTGTTTTTGGCTTTTGGGGGGGATTTTTTTTGGAATTTTTGACACTGTGCATGCGCGCGCGCGCCCACGTGGCACACCCATGCGGCACGTCCACGTGGCATGCCCACATGGCACGCCCACACGGCGCACCCACACAGCACGGGAGGAAGCGAACCGGCGGCGAGGTAAGTTAGAACCCACCCCTGTCAGGCATCATATACAGTATGTACATGGCTACCATATGTGGATTGCAAATCCACAAAAATACAAATAATCTCCACATGGAAGCAGATACCAACAGTTCTTTATCCTTTGTTTTCATCTGGTGATTACTTAATATTTTTTTCAGTTCAGATATGGCAGCCCTTATGTACATTCCCTTGCTTATATCTCTCTCTGCATTTAATGAAGTTGGCTGTCTTATGCCATACTGTAATAATTTTCCAAGTCTTTAAGATACAATCTTAATGCAATTAAGTATCTGGAAAATAACTAAAAGGAATGGTTGCAAGGTACAATAAATAAGGAAAGTCTACATACCCCTGTTAAAATGCCAGGTTTTTGAGAGGTAAAAAAATCAGACCAAGATAAATCACTTCAACATTCTTTCCACCTTTAATATAACATATAAGCTGTACAGTTCAATTGAAAAACAAACTGAAAACCTTTAGGAGAAAAATAATTAAAAAAACCCTCACAATAATATGGTTGCATAAGGATATATATCCTTAAACTAATAGTTCGTTGATTTTTATGACAGCATTCAGTCTTTTGGGATAGGAACCTATCAGCATGGCACATCTTGCCTTGGGAATGTTTGCCCACTTTTCTTTGAAAAAGTGCTCCAAATCAGCCAGATTGTGAGGGCATCTCCCGTGCACAGACTTCTTCAGTTCACCCCACAGATTTTCAGATGGTTTCAGTCTAGGCTCTGGCTGGTCCATTCCAAAACTTTGATCTTCTGGTGAAGCCATTCTTTTCTTGACATGGGGGTATGCTTTGGGTCATTATTGTGTTGAAAGGTGAAATTCCTCTTCACCTTCAGCATTTTAGCAGAGGCCTGAAGATTTTGTACCAAAACTGACTGGTTTTTGGAATTGTTCATAATTCCTTCCATCTTGATTAAAGCCACAGTTCCAGCTGAAAAAAAGCAGCCCCAAAGCTTAATGCTGCCACCACCACCACCACACATGTATGGGTATGGTGCACTTTGGGTGATGTGCAGTATTGTTTTTGCACCAAACATACTTTTTGGACTTATGGCCAATCTTGGTCTCATCAAACCATAACACATTTTCCCACATGCTTTCCTACATCAGACTTGATGTAGTTTTTACATGAAGGTTTAGGGTTGGTGTTGTGTTCCGACTTAACAAGCAGGTATTTGCATACCCGCCGCTGATTGGGTTAAATCAGTGGCGGGGAGTTTGAAGCGTTGTCACTGGCCAAGCGGGCTGCGGGGAGCTCCATAAAGGCGGCTTCCCTGCCGCCAGCCGCCAGTCTGCTGTAGTTAGTGCTAACCGCTATTAAAGTGCTGAACGGGTCTTTTCGTCTTGGCTGTTATTCCCGCGCCTATCTAACACTGGCGACGAAGGCAGTGGGAGAAGACGACTGAACAAAGGCACCTCGTGGCATCCATCGGCCATCTTAGCAAGTTCCGACCTCCACCGGCCAAACAACAGGATGGCACAACAGCACTCTCCAGCACCAGCATTCTTCAACCCACAAACAGAAGAATGGCGCACATATATGTCCAGATTTCGCATGTTTTTGGAAGCGAACAATTTTCAAGACTTGCCGGACAACAGGAAGAGAGCTCTTTTCCTCACATACTGCGGACCCAAAACAGACAAACTAGCCGAAACCCTGGTATCGCCTACAGATATCGAGTCTATCTCCACAAACAGAAGAATGGCGCACATATATGTCCAGATTTCGCATGTTTTTGGAAGCGAACAATTTTCAAGACTAGCCGGACAACAGGAAGCGAGCTCTTTTCCTCACATACTGCGGACCCAAAACATACAAACTAGCCGAAACCCTGGTAG
>QLTV01004256.1:1166186-1177022 GCA_003457575.1 Thermophis baileyi | reverse complement strand
GGGAGATCGAATCTTCAGCCGCCACGCCTGGAGGCCGGTTCCAGATTTTTCCACAGGACGAGGACGGAGCAACACAAGCCATGTCCACGCCGAACGAAGACTCCAGAGAGACTGAATCGCGCAGGACCAGTAGGACCTTACGGCGGCCCGCCTATTTGCGCGACTACGTCACCCACACTAATACCGGATTGGTCAATTGCTGAACTAAGAGGGGAGGGGTGTTGTGTTCCGACTTAACAAGCAGGTATTTGCATACCCGCCGCTGATTGGGTTAAATCAGTGGCGGGGAGTTTGAAGCGTTGTCACTGGCCAAGCGGGCTGCGGGGAGCTCCATAAAGGCGGCTTCCCTGCCGCCAGCCGCCAGTCTGCTGTAGTTAGTGCTAACCGCTATTAAAGTGCTGAACGGGTCTTTTCGTCTTGGCTGTTATTCCCGCGCCTATCTAACAGTTGGGGTGGATGTTTTTCCTTGTAAGAAAAATTTCCATCTTGCCACCCTACCCCAGATATATGAAAAATACAGGAGATTGTTGCCAATGTAATACACAACTGGTATTTGCCAGAAATTCCTACAGCTTCTTTAGCAAGTCTCTTGGCAACTTCTTGAACCAGTTTTCTTCTAATTTTTTCTTCAATTTTGAAGGGGCATCTAATTCTTGGTAATATCACTGTTGTGCCATATTTTCTCAAAGTGAAAGTCTGTTGATAATCATTGTGTTGCATGCAGTGGTAGGATTCAGCCGATTCGCATCGGTTCAGTAGAACCGGTAGCTAAATTTTTCTGGAGTTCGGCAAACTGGCTGAAGTGAGGGGCAGGAAGCCCTGCCATGCCTGGTGAGGGGTGGAGAAGAGACGGCAAGAGGAGCCCTGGCTCTCTCCATGCACCCCAATGAAAGGCAGCAGCAACCTGGCCGCTTCTCTTCCCCGCCTTCTCTGGCACTGGAAGTCAACTGTCAGCCACACGCCCAGTGGCCCATTCATCCCTCTCTCTCTCTTTCTCTCTCTCTCTGTGTGTCTCTGGGCTCACCCAGTGCCACAGTCCTTCACGCAGGCCGGGAGCTGCCCTGCCATCCTCCATGGGTTTAAGACGCCACTGAGGAAAGGTGCCGATGCCCCCGCGGGCCTCTCTCTCTCTCTCCTCCTTCCACCACCGCCCAGATGCCCTCGCTTCCCCCAAGAATGCGAGCATGGGAGGGAGCAAGCAACAGAAGAGGCAGAGTGGGCGGGTGCATCAAACCAGAGGCCTTTAGGAGAAGCACATGGTTTGGGGGCGGACAAGAGACACGGGCGGGTGCTGCTCTCGTGTTTCTTCTTCTTTCACTTTGTTGGGGCTAGAGGTGCTCGCTGCCTTGAGTCGCCCTCCTCGCTTTATCCAGTGACACAGATGGCATCTTAGGAAGCCATGGTTTAATTACGGCATTCAGCACGTGATGGAATCCTTTTTCTTTGACCATCTTTCTTGGGAGAAGCGAGGGCATCTGGGCGGTGGTGGGTGGGGTAGGCTCTGCGGCACTGCAATGGAGAAACGGGCAAAGGAGTGGCCGGCGTGAGGGAAGGAGGAGGCCACTTTCCCTCTTTCCCTGCTCCTCCTCCTTCCCTCATGCCGGCCGCTCCATTTCCCATTTCTCCATTGCAGCACAGTGCCCAGGATCCACTTTGATAGCAGGGGTGTAATTTAACAACCGGTTCGCCCAGGGTCAGGTTGGCCATCGCGGGAGGCTCGTTCCACATGTGCAGTGGAGCTGGAGGATGGGGATGGGCCACGCCTCCCACGACGGCCAACCTGACCCTGGGCAACCCGGTTAAATTATTTGAATCCCACCACTGGTTGCATGGTATATCCAATGCCGTGGGAAATTTTTATATCCTTCTCCTGATACTTTCCCACAGTAAGATCACTTTGTTTTGTAAGCTGTTTTTAGACCATGGCTTTTGTTGGAAGAGGCAACTGCGTAAATGTCAGAAAAATCCTACAATAGCAGCTGAACTTTATATGGGCTTCATCAGTGTCACTTTAATTGATGACAGGTATTATTTAATATCAGTTTGAGCGTGATTAATTCTGAACACAGCCACATTCCTACTTATAAGAGGCTGTGAACACTTATGCAGCCACGTTCTAATTTATTTTCCCCCTAAAAGATTTGTTTTTCAATTAAATTGTACACCTTGTGTGTTATATTAAGGATGGAAAAAATTCCGAAGTGATTTATCTTGATCTGATTTTTTTTTTTTACATTTACAAAACTCTGGCATTTTAACAGGGGTGTGGTAACTTTCCATTGTATTCATAAATGCATTTATACAGAAAATCCTCCCCATTCTTGGGAGACAAGAAGCAACAAAGGTACAGAATATATGTTATTTATCTGTGAAGATTGAGTGAGTAACCAAAAGTTGAATCACTGGATATAACAGCTGTTATACAATCGCAATAATGCAAATGAAGAATATAGCACAAATTGAGCAACCAAAAAGGTGTGCAATATATTTTCCATACACACATCCGCAGTTAATCTGCATTATTTTCGTACAGAAGTACCTATGGAGCGCTTGCTACAACTTTCCTCTATCAAATACAAAATTACAACGCAAAAGCACCAGGAAGTAGTTTCCCGTTCGGCGCATGCTCACTCCGAAAGCTCATCTCCCTTAATCTTTCCATCACTTCCTTCACTCCGAAAGCTCGTCGCTTTGAATCTTTTCCACCTCATCCCGTTGCACCAGGCCGAACTGACGCATGCGCAGCATCGCGGTAAACAGGGAAAGGCTTCGCTCCTCCCACTTCATGGCACGAACGTTTCGCCAGCTTCCCTTCATGCGCTTTCAGACAGGAGAAACAGTTTCCCTCTTTGCTGCGTCTGCGCGCTGGCCTTTCATCCGGGTACTGGAAGACGATGAATGCTCCTTTCCAAGATGGCGGCGGAGGGAGGAGGGAAGGAGATGAACGAGAT
This sequence comes from Thermophis baileyi, assembly GCA_003457575.1. Classification (NCBI taxonomy): domain Eukaryota; kingdom Metazoa; phylum Chordata; class Lepidosauria; order Squamata; family Dipsadidae; genus Thermophis; species Thermophis baileyi. Next base: position 1,174,071 of record QLTV01004256.1, on the reverse strand, counting down.
TAAGACCCAGTTTACCACCCGCGAGGGGCTCTACAAGCTCCTGAGCCACTCGGAGTACAGCCGGCCCAACCGGGTGCCTTTCAATTCGCAGGGCTCCAATCCCGTTCGCGTCTCCTTCGTCAACGTCAACGATCAGAGTGGCAATGGGGACCGGCTCTGCTTCAATGTGGGCCGGGAGCTTTACTTCTACATTTACAAGGGGGTCCGCAAGGTAACGCGCCGAAGAGGAGGGAGGGAAGCGCCGTTTGTCAGCACTGCTGGGGGTGGTGGGTGGGTGAGAAGGAGGCACAAGGGGGACGGGTCTTCCGGCTCTTTGCTCATCTCTAGCAAGGGGTCGGCCGGGTGGTGTAGCAAACTCGGGCACACCGTGGTTGTCAACAAGGCGTTTCCTCGCCGGTTTATTTTTCCCCCGTTGATACAGGGTCCTACTCCCTTGTCGTTTCCGAATGGAAGTGATTACCTCGGAAATAGGAGGCTTTCTCTTGATTTTGCGGAGGCAAAGTTATTACCGTTTAGCTCAGTCGGGCACATTACGCGGGATTCTAAAAGCTAAAGGGATGAGTCGGGTTTGCTTTGTTTTTTCATTTGGGGTGGGAGTACTTTGCAAAGTTTTGATAGCATTCCCCTAAGGCAGCGCAGATGATCTTTGAGCTTTGTGAAGGCTGAAAGCAGGTATCCTCTAAATGTTGGATTATGCTTCTGAGGACAATGATGGAACTCACGGTTTTAAAAATATTTTTAAAAATAAAATATTAGCTAAAGTTGTACTTAGTCTAGTGCTCTGTGAATGTTGAAGCCGCAAGAGGAATATCTTTCAAATTAAAGCCTGGATTTGTGTGTGTGTTTTCCCTTGTGCAAAGTGTTAGATATGATAAGGAACAATTTTCAGAGGTTGGAATAGTCCTTTAAGTACATGTATCTGTCAGAACGAGGTGTTTTACTGTTTGAACTTGGCATGTGTTGTTAAAGACCCAGGTTAAATAGCCATTCAATCACAAAACTTAGTGGTAGTTCTGGTCCTACAATGTACTTCATAGTATCATTGTGAAATATTGGAGAAGGGAGTGCTGTATATGCAGCTTGAGCTTTTCAGAGAAAAAGCTTCAAATATGAATGTAATATGTTTAAAAGTACCTTAGTTATAGGGAGAAAAAGTATTGTATTTGTCCTAAGTATTCTAGCAGGTCAAGGGAAAATATTGAGAAATAGTGAATATTGAATGTATATTTGTTTAATAGTGAAGTATGGGCGTGAAGATGTTACACAGTGTTCAGAAAAGGCTAAATTAAATTCACAGTATGTTGGACAATATCTTCCATCATTAATAGGCAGCATGGCAATGCTCTTGTTAGCTTGTGATAGATGCCATAGTTAAGCATGAGCTAGAATGTGTCAAATTGGGAAAAGTTGATGTAAAACATTCTGTAATAAATGATACATAGTCAAGCATTTGTGGAAATGTCACACTTCTACTATACTTGCTACTTTTCTGCTGTTGAAAGTAGATGTGCTCTGTCTTTTAAATGGAAAAGAATGTTTGCTCACACTTTATTTTTGAGTGCCCTGGATTTCAAAGTGATATGTGTCATAAATATGGGTAGGAAATGGGAATCTTTGTTAAAGTTGATGCATACATAGCAACAAAGTCTTAACTTTTATATGTGCGTTGTACATCTTATGTAACAATCGGTGACTATTTTAAATTAAAAGATTAAAAATGAATGTTCATACTCTATGACAACAGGATAGATACAGAATGGTGAATTCTTGTTTAAGAAGAGCCTTTCAAATCATACTGGATGGTATCTGGAGGCCATCAGGTTGGTTAAGGTATCATATAGTCCAATAATGAATAAAAACCGGCAAGCTTACTACAAACTTGGTAGTGGAACATAGTCTAATAAGTATACCAAATTACTAATAGCTTCTAAAATAAAAGTTTCATTAAAAAAAAGTTTAAAACAATGCATCCATAGGGATGTTTATGTCAGATTTTTAAATTGTTTTATTCTAATAGTATGTTAGGATTAGGATTAATACAATTCATGATTTAAATCATTCAAGTTTTCTGACCTTCATTTAGACAAAATAATTTAACTATTTTGGCTTTCTCTACATAGGATAATGGACTTCAAATGAAGCAAGCAGTTGCCTTCTAATAAGATACTCTTGGAATCAGAGGCAGATGGTCTATAATTTGAAATTATGTCCATCTGCCTCAGTCTTGAAAGAAACCTAGACTGCAGTTAAAATAACTAACAGAAATATATAGGTTCTCTGACTTTTACAGTTTTAAACTTCATATTTTTCTGTTCTTTCATTGTAATGAAGATTATTATTTCACAGTCCTGTTAACATTCTGTTGGAAAACACATTTATGATCTTGTCTTATTAGTTTTTGTATTGCAAAGCTGGAATCAGAATAGAGCTGGAAGGGACCTTGGAGGTCTTCTAGTCCAACCCCTTGGTCAAGCAGGAGACCCTATACAATTTGAGCAAGTGGCTCTCCAGTGTCTTCTTAAAAACCTCCAGTGATGAAGCACCCTCAACTTCTGAAGGCAAGCTGTTCCACTGGTTAATTGTCCTCACTGTTAGGAAGTTTCTCCTTAATTCCAGGTTGCTTCTCTCCTTGATTAGTTTCCATCCATTGTTTCTTGTCTTGCCTTCTGGTGCTTTAGAAAATAAGTTGACCCCCCTCTTCTTTGTGGCAGCCCCTCAAATACTGGAATACTGCTATCATGTCTCCCTTAGTCCTTCCTTTCTCTAGTTTATGTGTATAAATGTCTTGTGGTATGACTGTGTGCGTGCTTACTCAAATTCTATTCTGGATTATTTAATATGTAAATATAAATACATTTTTTTAATTCATTACAGAAAATACCTGAAAAAGTTATGTTGCATAGTAGTTAACATAAATGTCAGCTTATGGGGGCACTATACAGGGAGTCCTCAACTTATAATCATTGGTTTGGTGACCATTAGGAGTTAAGTACACTGAAAAAAATGACTTACGACCAGTTTTCACACAATGGGTGCAGTATCTCAGTGATCCTGTGATCAAAATTCAGATGCTTGGCAACTGGCATGTATATATGACGGTTGCAATGTCCAGTGGTCATGTGATCACCTTTTGTGACCTCCTGACAACCAAAGTCAAGGTTCTGGTTGAAGCCAGATTCACTTAACAACCATGTTACTAAGTTAACAACTGCAGTGATTCACTTAACAACTGTGGCAAGAAAGGTTGTAAAATGGGGCAAAATGCTTAACAGAACTGTCATGCTTAGCAACAGACATTTTGGGCTCAATTTGTGGTTGCAAGTTGAAGACTGCCTGTAGTATATTGTGTATGGGACTGCCTTTGAATATTGTTTGAAAGGTATAATTAATGACAACTATATTGCTTTAAACTGTGTTCAAATTTCGGAATACCACCCCCTTCCTCATCCTATTTGGGAGCTTAAATATGTTTCCTCCCTTGTGCCAAAAGAAGAAAGTGGCAAAACAATTTCAATATTGTTGCCAACCGTATTAACAATATTGTCTCTAAGAAAATTCCTGGAATCAAGCTTAACTTGAAACCCCCCTTTTCATGGGTTTGATGTATTACTATTAGTTTCTAAAACATTCCTATGTCCACAGTGGAGGGTTTATCAGTGGTGCTTGTCTTTGTCTGGCCTCTCTAGAAAGTGCCAAGATTTTCTTTTCTATGCCAGAGTTTGTTTGTTTGTTTGTTTGTTTGTTTGTATGTATGTATATATGTATTTATTTATTTATTTATTTAATAAAATTTAATAAAATTTGTATGCCGCCCAACTCCCGAAGGACTCTGGGCGGCTCACAGTATATAAAAAAGACAACAATAAAAACATATATATAGAAAAAACAATTTAAAAATAGAACATTCCCACAAACATACATGGGCCAATCAGTCAATTATTGGCCCCAGGCCTGCCGGAAAAGCCAGGTCTTAACGGCTTTAGGGAAAGCCAGTAGGGTGGGGTAGTACGGATCTCGGGGGGAAGTTGGTTCCACAGAGTCAGAGCGGCTACAGAGAAGGCCCTCCCCCGCGGGCCCGCCAGCCGGCACTGTCTGGCTGACGGGACCTGAAGAAGGCCAGCCCTGTGTGACCTCACTGGTCGTTGGGAGGAGTGTGGCAGATATTTTAATAGAACGATTTGTTCCGTTTCTTTATTTGTTTCTTTAGTTTCTTTTTGTGTTTTATTGTTTTATTTTCTTTCAAATATAAATGATTCAAATATTATTTCAGCTGTGAATACATTTGGCAAGCCCTATCCAAAATCACAACCTTCTATGGATAGTTAGAGTTTGGTAGGGTTATAATAAGGATGCTTGACAGTGTATTTTTTCTGAAATGATTTGCTTACTAATGGTATTCTGTATTTCCTTTGCATGTCAGTCAACTGTTTAGCCATTATGAATTTTTATTTTCTTAACTGACTTGAAAGAACTGTCTGATAGAGAGGGTTTTTTTAAAGTATGTTTTATATTCTGAAAATAGGTTCTGTAAATTTGAATCTATTTCTGTATATTTGGACAATATTTATATTTACCAGTTTTTTTTTGCTCTATCCCAAATTTGTTCTGCTTTCTTACACTTGTACTGTATCAGTCTGCATATTATCTTAAATTGTTTCCCATAATATGCTGGATATCTATCTCACAGCTGTTACACTTCATACGCTGCAGTTTGGTTTGATTTGTCCATTGCTGTAATTAAATAGCCTATAGACTTGGTACTATATTCTTGTCTCCTTTGTCTTCTTAAACACATTCCTTTTCTGTACTGTGAACTTTCAAAATTAGTGGTTTTCTGAGATTTTTAGCTAAGTTGATTTGTGTCAGTGGTGAAAGGTTTTAGCTGAAATATAGATATCTGTATATATACTTTGATCTCTTCCCTTTGTTTTTCTTGAGCATTTTCACAATTATGGAATTTATTTTAAAACATAGATTAAACTCTTCTTTGTTTCCTGAGTAATCTCTTAGCCGTTCATGTTGTTGTTATGTTACAGATGATACCTTGCCACAAAAGAGAAAGGTATACTGTGGCTGAAATTGACAGTCACTCTTGCAGGTACTCCACTTGGATTGCCAGGTAGAAGTCCCTTGTTAGGAAAAGCAAGTGCCATGCTCTTCCTAATGAGGGAACAAGTAGGACAGTTTGCAGCTGTGTTCACTGGTTCCCTACTTTATTTGCATGAACTCTTGAGTTCATTTTATATGACCAAAGCACTATTTTCTGTCCATGAGAGAAAATAGAGAATGGTGGCGCCTGATCATGGAGGTGAGAAGTGTGCTACCAGAAGGTGTGGTTTCCATTTGTTTAACTTGCCCCAACATCATCTAGTCTGCCTGGGTAGGTGGAGAAACTGATTTGAACTCTGGACTGTTATCAGGTTCCTTAGCCTGATTTATGAGGGTTCTGCAGAAATTATGTAGAAAATTGGCTGAGATAGTGTTGCTTTTTAGATTTATAACTATATTCAAGGAGCATGTATTTATTTTTCACACTTTATATTAATACGACATTTCTTAGCGATATATACAATTTGACATGGACAGAGACTTTATTTTCTCCATAATAGGATAACTGCATTTGACTCCGGCTTTATTCCCTATCTTGTTTATATCTATAGGCAAGAGTTCATTGGTTCCTTGAATCATGTCTCCAGAGATATTACAAGGAAATGGCTGTTCCTGCAGTAAACATGTTTCTTGTTGTAGCTAGTTACAACTGTACATTTCGCTTATGGGAACAGTACATATATTATGTTTTTTAAAAAATGTGGTACCATGTTTCCCCGAAAATAAGACCCTGTCTTATATTTTTTTGAACCCTGAAATAAGTGCGTGGCCTTACTGCCATGCACTCAAAAGCCCGATTGGGCTTATTATCAGGGGATGTCTTATTTTTGGGGAAACGGTATATCCTTGAAGATTCTGAGATAATCAGAAAAACAATTCTATATTTTATCTCACTTAACCAATGTTTTTGTCTTAGCAATATTAATATCATGTATGTATATCCCATGGTAAATGAGATCTAGAATATTGATCATGATTGCAGAAGAACAGTGTGGTGACTCTAGTTGGATCCTGTTTCTTCTTTGAGCCGCGTCCCAGAACCAAAGTGGTGGTGTATCTGGGGACCTTTGTTGTCTGGAAATCACCATTGTCAAGGCACCAGGAATAGAATCTCAGATGTTTACTATATACAGGAGTGGATAAAGAAAAAAAGTTTTCTTCAGAGGTATCCCATCCCAAGCTGTTCAGGAGTTTAAATGTTTATAATGGACCTCTTACATTGAGCCCACTGATTATGGGGAAACAGATTGAATATAAGAATAACATAATTTGATTAATCAATCCATGCCAACAATCTGCATTTTCTGTCTCTGTCTAAATCAGGGGTCTGCAACCTGCAGCTCCAGAGCCGCATGCGGCTCTTTGTGCCCTCTGCTGCGGCTCCCTGTGGCCCTGTCGCAGCAGAGGGATGAAAGAGCTGTCGCCCTGTCGCGGCGGTGGCATGGCCGGAACCTTAGTGCGGGAGCAAAGAGCCCCTGCATTTGCCTTTGCGCGGCAACAGCATTCTGCCTTCGTCGCGGTACATTTGCTGTTGCTGCCAGCAAAGAGGGCTGGGAGAGAATGGCGGGGGCGGATCTTGCAGGGTGGGGGCCATTCCCCAAGCCTGCCCTTCCTCCTCCCTTGTCGGTGGGGCCAAGAGAAAGAAGGGGGCGGCGTGGGGAAGCGTTCCCCTCCCCTGCCGAGCGCCGAGCACAACAACCTGGGGGGAGGGAGAGATGGCCCGGCAGAAGCACCCCCATTGACCAGTTGGACAGCGGAGAGGCCTGGCCCGGGTCTCGCAGCGGGATGCTGTTCGGCACATCCAGACGCGAGCTGCCGCTTTTGAAACGCGCCGCTTTCTGTTGCCTGTACCTTCCCCAGGCAGCGATGGCTGGGGCTGGAGGGGGCAGCAGAGGCGTCAGGGCTGCTCCCCCCCTCAGCAAGCCAGGCCTCGAGGAGCATGGAGAGTTGCGGGCGAGCGCCAGAGGATCAGAAGATGCGCTTCGATGTCGCCCCAACACACGTTTCCAGCGCGCACTCCTCTGTCCTGAAGTAGGATTGAGTGGGGGGAAGGGAGCAGGGGGAATGGTAGGAGGGAAGGAGAAGCCTGGCTTGCTTTCCTTTGGCGTGGGGAAGGGGAAAGACCCAATACCTCCTCCATGGCCTGCCTGCTGCTCTTGCAGCGCCTTGTGCAGCACAGCGAAAGCATGCTTCACAATGAGGGAGACTGCATCTCCTCCTCCTCCTGGAGCCCATTTAACTGCTGCGCAAGGTGCTGTGCACAGCGGTTAGATTTAGCGCGCTCTTCAGAATGGGGGAGACGGTGTCCTCTCCTCCTCCTGGAGCCCATTACAACACGGAGCATCTGCCGCAGCCGGGCCAGGCCAGCGTCTCGGGGCGGAGAGGTGCAGGCAAGACTAAGAAGCACCGGGAGAAACCTCTGCGAGATGAGAGGCAGGTACAGGGGCGCTTCCCTCTCATTCAGAGTGAGTCTCCATCCCCACCGTCGCCCTTGCCTTCTAGCTTCATTTATCTGGGAACCTGAAATGACTCTTGATTTTAAATCATATGGTAAAAAGCACCCAAAGAAGAAGAACGAACATCAGAAAAAAAAACCCAACCCTTGCCTGTTTTTGGAAATGGTTCAAGAGGGAGCACACACACACACACACACACGAGAAAGAGGGGGGGGAGAGGGAGGGAAAGGGGGGGGAATGGAATGGAATGGAATGGAATGGAATGGAATGGAATGGAATGGAATGGAATTCAGCAAGGTTTCTCTTCCGTACCCCTATTT
>QLTV01004256.1:1153556-1165951 GCA_003457575.1 Thermophis baileyi | reverse complement strand
AAGTATGAGAGGGGAAAGGGGGAGAGAGAGTGAGAGTCAGTGTGTGTGAGAGAGAGAGAGAGAGAGAGACCTATTTCCCACAGAAAACACCCAGAGCCACAAAACCTGGGTAGGCGTGGCTGGGTCATGTGACTGGGTGGGAGTGATGTTGAGTTGGCCATGCCCACCCAGGTTTTGTGGGGTTCTGTTGTTTCCTTTTCAGTGGGAAATGGTCCAAGTGGCTCTTTGAGTGTTTAAGGTTACAGACCCCTGGTCTAAATAGCAATGCACTATGCATAGAAGATGCCATTTTGAGAAAATGTAAATGCTTTTCTGCGCTCCTAATAATAACATTTAGAAACCAAACTTCTAAATGTTACTTGACCAGATTAACTAGTTTCCTTTTTTGTTTCATAATCAAGGCTAATTACTTTTACATTTGTTTTAATACTGAATTATTCTTTTGTGGTTCTAAATTTTTTCTAGAAAAAGCCCAAAATAGAAATTATTTTAGCAGGTCTATCAAAATCGAATTGCAGGCTCATTGATGATCTTGTTCATGGGCTTTGACTTATTTTCTGCCTCACTGCTTATAGAATCTTCTCCATTTTAAGGAAGTTAAAACATTTTTGCGTACATTTAAAATCCCCCAAAATAAATTGGATAGCAGAAATATGCAGTGTTTCGGATTTAACTCCGAATAGGTACTTTGGCATATATGTGAGTACAGACACAACACCTGACTGCAATTCATTAAAGCAGTGAGCAGCCACAGATCCTGTAGAAAGACCCAGCTGCCTTAACACGTTGCGGACAGCTGATGTATTCTTAGGGTTCCAAAGCGCATCTTCCTAACACAGTGCAAAACATTTTGCAGCTGCTACTAACTGGCAACCTTTATAATTGTTGCCTGTTACTTAGCTTAGTCATTTGGGAAAGTTGATATTTGTAAGGTCAATAAAGGAAAAGGAATGATTGCAACAGATTTTCAAGTTGGTAGCTGAATTCTATCACCTAGTTAAGATTTCTCCTTCCTAGTTTTCATTGATGCTTTATTGTTGCTACTCCCTTCATGATTGTATAATTGCCCTTGATTTATCCATCATCTTACTACCTTGTCTCCTGCTTGGAGAAAGGCAGCAACAATGATCAAAGCTGACTATCCAAAAGAAGGAAAATACACTACTAGATTGTAGTAACAGCTTATCTCCTGAATACTGCTGAAAAAAGGGTATGGAAACTTGCATGTGTAATGCCATCTATGCTAGGAAAGGAAGAGAACGATCAAAACTATATTGATCAGTGTGTAAAAGTAGAACGAGGGACTAACTGTTATGGTGGAGACCCTCTGCAAATTGAAAACTCTTGATTCAGTCCTAATATTACTATAAAACCAGAGGTTCATCAATAACATGATATTGACTTGAAATAGGCATGTGATTTTAATTCAGGATATAGTTTGATTTGGTCACGTTCAGAGGCCAATCAATTTGTCAGGGTCATATTGAAACCAAAACTTTATATCTCCCATTAATTATAATGAAAAATCCACAAGTATGCACAATGATTTACTTTTAAATATACATCAGGACAAATTGAAAATTTAGGAGACCTTGTTACCAGGAAGAAGCCAAGATGCAGCAAATAGGTATGGGAGTTTGGATGATGGAGCTGTATCAATTATTTACATACAAAGATGCTACAACTTTACTTTTGCAGGCACATTGGTTCTTATTTGGAGATACATTTTACCAAATTTGAAATAGTTGGGATACAGTATAGTTTTGGTTTGATTTTTGGTTTTGAAAGATGTGTGGGATCTTGAACCACACAGACACGACTCTTATGTTGTTTGGCAGGCAGTTTGTATGAAAAGAATGCATATTGTAACACTTACCCCTTAATTAAAAGTTGAATGGTTGGTAAGTGTAGAGATTAGATACATAAGGAAAGAAAATTGAAGGGGCATATTTCTAAAAAGTGTTAATACAGAACCCTTATTAAAAGAACCTTTGTGTTATAATCCTGTCAGCAAGGCTGGGGAAAGAGGTACGTAGCTTTAGGTGAATGAATAGAAAACAATATTGGATTGATACCAGGTCCTCATGGTATATATTGCATTGCCTATTACTCAATGACTGCAGTTCCATCACTTCTTCCTGGATTAAATGCTTCAGAATGAGGTCTTCAGTGTTAGATATCATGAGTGAGGTAATCATGGTAGCCATCTATTCAGCTGCAAGCCAAACAATTGCTACAGCAGTTAGATCATTGCTTCTCACTCTGAAGATCATTTGTTTTGAGTTACTTGGGCCAAGATGAGAGAGTGAAAAGAGCAGTATGCTGGCTGGCAGGTGGATACTTAGGTAGATGACCGGGACAGCAGACAGGACAAGGGTGTCAGAAAGAAATCCTTTTCTCTTTGAAATGGGGACTACTTGACTCCATAGTGTGACATTATCTAAAATGCATTTCTGGAATCCTTCAAGATAATCAAATAATATGAGATGCTTCAAGAAAATCTACATCCTGTTCTGTAAGCTGTGAAGGCAGTCTTTCTTCATTTGTAAAGACATATAGTTTCTATAGAGTGGTCTGATTCAGTTTGGGATTCAGCAAAATTCAGTGTGTATTTCTGGTTTACATATTCTGTATTTCCTACTCTCTATCCTCTTCCTAGTTTGTCCTAATAATTTGCTTTGACATGTGGAATAGACAAATGTTTTTCATTAGTTACTCTGATCAATAACCTTATTTAGATAGTAGATTATAAATATTGGAAAGCAAGAATAGGCATTGTTAGCAGTAGCTCATATCTCAAACTTGTAATTACCCATGCATCCCGAACACCCATCATGTACTATTGAACCTGGGCTGGTTAATAGCTTTCCAAGATAATGTGTTGTTTTAAAAAGTCCACAGATGTATTATCTATAAACCTGTCCATTTCTATAGCAGTTGAGATACAGGAACAAGATAGGGATGCTACTGTTGCAGCACCCTCCCATCTGCACAGTGGCATCCTGGCCTGAGCTGTCAGTCTTACCTTAGGGCGGGGGTCGGCAACCTGCGGCTCCGGAGCCGCATGCGGCTCTTTGGGCCCTCTGCTGTGGCTCCCTATCCCATCACTGGTTGGCCCCGCCCCTCACTGCTTTTAGTTCTTTTTTGGATATTTTTGGAAATCTGGGCTGAGGAACGATCGCCAGCCACGGCGGAGGCTTCCCTTCGGGCGACCCTCCTCCTCCCCCTCCTCCCTTCGTGACCCTCTGGCCGGCTGTGGTTGAGCCGGGAGTGTGCACAAGCGCGGGGAGACCCTCAAGCCAGCGCCAAAGCGCAGGAAAGGCGCGTGCGGGGTGGGCGGCCGCTCGCTTAGGGAGGGTCTCCCCGCATGTGCGCATGCTCCTGGCTCAGCCACAGCCAGGCAGGGGGTTGCGAGAGGAGGGGGGGAGGAGAACAGTCAGCTGAAGGGAAGCCTCCGCCGCTGCTGGTGATCGTTCCTCTGCCAGCCCGGATTTCCAAAAAGAAGAAATAAAAGACATAGCGAAGCGCCCCAAAAAGAGCTTGCTGGCTTGGCCCTGCCACGGCAGAGAGAGGGGGGGGAAGAGAGAGAGAGACATAGAGAGACACATACAGAGTGATACACAGAGGGGGTGTGAGAGACAGAAGAGACACACACAGTGATACACAGAGAGGAGGAGATAGGGAGATGGGAGAAATACAGAGGGAGAGAGAGACACTGTGTGTCTCTATGTGTGTGTGTCTCACTCTCTCTCGCTCCCTGCCTCTGTGCCTCTTCTCACTGTCGCAAGCCCTGCTGCCCTGCGTGCTCTCTTTGGGGCTTTTCGCCAGCTGTTTTTTTTCCTTCCTTTTGGAAAGCCGGGCTGGTGGAGCAATGAGCGCAACCTGCAGCGGAGGCTTCCCTCCTCCTCCCCCTCCTTCTCCTCTCGTGTGCACCCTCCCGGCCCCACCACAGCTGGTCAGGGGGGCAGGAGAGGGGGAGGGGAGCCTCCACCGCAGGTTGTGCTCATTGCTCCGCCAGCCCGGCTTTCCAAAAGGAAGGGAAAAAAAAACAGAGCTGGTGAAAAGCCCAAAAGAGAGCAGGCAGGGCAGCAGGGCAGACAAGAGGGAGGGGGGAGGGAGGGGATAGAGAAAAAGAAAGAGATGAGAGAGAGAGAGAGAAAGATACAGAGAGAGGGAGATAGAGGGAGAAAGAGATGAGAGGGAGGGAGGGAGAGAGAGAGGGAGAGAGACAGAGAGGGAGTTACCTATTTCCCATAGAAAACACGGAGCTACAAAACCTGGGTAGGCGTGGCTGGGAGGTGTCATGTGACTGGGTGGGAGTGAGTGACATTGAGTTGGCCATGCCCACCTAGGTTTTGTGGCTCCCAGTGTTTTGTTTTCTGTGGGAAGCGGGCCCAAGTGGCTCTTTGAGTGTTTAAGGTTGCCGACCCCTGCCTTAGGGTAATGATTGATATACCAAAGCTATTTATCCTGTGTGATTTCAGCACTTCATCCCTGGGGTAGTTCTGAAGAGGATTAGGATTTCATGGCTTCCATGGGAACAGTGGACTTGTCTAGGTCATCCTGTGCCTGTGTGTGTGGTGGTGGGGGGCATCCTGTCACATCTGATTTCTATTTCAGAATAATTAGTCAGAAGAGAAAAAAATTGTAAATAGCTCAATTTTGGTTCCTTTGATTTCTAGAATGAGTCTAGTTAGATAGAGGCTTAAGCCCAAATTTCAGCCTATATTCAAAGAGGTGAAGTAGTGTTACTTCTCTATCCTTATTGTTCCATAAAGAACTATCTGACAATCCTTTTTAAAATGACTCAGTTTCTTTTAGGGAAGTGCAAGTGGAAAGATCCATTAATGGGTTACTCTGAGATTTTTAGCCGCCCAGAGTCCTTCCGGAGTTGGGCGGCATAGAAATACAATTAATTAAATTAAATTAAATTAAATTAAATTAAATTAAATTAAATTTTTGCAGTTAAAATCACTGCATTTGTTTGGAATTGGTTGGACAGAATCTAAAGTCTTGAGGGTGACATCTTGTAATATTATTTAGAAAGAGTTTTAACCTATTGATCTTTAGGAAATTGACAGAGTACTTGGTGAGGTGAGCTTTTTGAGTGGTAATCTAAGACTGCTTCACCTCCTGGAGAGAGTACATATACAGCCTGGGGGCTGTATATGTACTATAGGTCTAGGGCAATTGTGAATGCTTTTCTATTGGGAAGGTACCAACATCTATGAAGAGGCACTGATACATCTCTTTAATGTTTAGGTCCAGCTATTAATACTGATAAAACTCTTGCATCCATTTGATACGTAGTAACCTTCAATTGGTTGAAACACTGCATCATAGGGCAAAACCTTTTCAACAAATGTACCACAAATAAGTTAGCTTACAGAATGCTCAGGCCCTGTACTCCTGAGGAGATGAAATGTGGGGAATTTTTGGCTGCTTTAGCGCCATTGTGCTGCTGGTGGTCATTGCTGGTCAGCCACAGTCACATGATCCTCATTTTCAACATTCCTTGACAGCTTCCCACAAATTGATGGGGAACCTGAAAAGAATGGATATGATTGCTGTTGCTCCTTGCCATATTCCTACTAGGAAAGTTTTTGCTTGTGTGAGCTTTCAGGGAGAAGGTCAATGGAGAAATGGTGCACCTTCTACACCCAGTCCCTCTACACTTGCACTGCACCAACTATTCATGTACTCCCTCACTCACCTAGCTGCAGCAATTTACCTGCTAGCTGACAAGGGAAGGAAGGAAGATTTCCAATGCTCAGAGCCAGCTTTCCATAAGGAAGTTCAATGGGAAAGTCAGAAGTTGCTTCTGCTCCCACTGATTTTTTTTGCCTACCTTGGTCATTCTGTCTGTGTTTAGGTAAGGAAATATTTCTGAAAATAAGGAAATATTAATGAAATAATGATCCAGTGGATCATGGGTTGTCTAGTGTTAATTAATATTACCTTAGTCTTCCAGCTTTCCCTCCTTGTTCAGGAGGTGGAAGGGTGGCAACTAAGATTCTGGAAGAAGTGATTATCTTAACCTTTTCAGGTCCTGCCAAGCGATGAAAAGTGGTCAATCTCACCAGGGACCCATGGAAGGCCTTGGCTAGGGAGAATGCAACTCTACTTGTCTTGTTCAACCTTTCAGTGATTAATAATGGAATCCTTTTGTAATTTTTGCAAGAATTGGAAGTTGGGGGTACTCATAGTAATTCTTCTCTTTCCTACAGTAGGTGGCCAGTTCAGTCAGTGTATGTGTCTGTGGGGCAGAGAGATCAAGCCCTATGGCACTTCAATATGTACTGACCTGGGGGGGAGTCAACCATCTTTTCATCTAATTGAAGCTGTTATTCAATGGCTTGGGATATGGTGTTATCAGTATGCAAATAATACTCAATTATACATCTCCAGACCAGTCAGGAGATAAAGTAGAAGCCATGCCTTGATCTGAAGGCTATAAGGGTCTGGATGGGAAGGAAAGTGCTAGGACCTAACTCTACCAAGACAGAGTGACTATTGGTTCAGAAGTCAAAGCTGGCTCTTGCTAAGATTGTGCTGCAACAGAGTTGGTGTGGAATTAAGGCCAGAGTTTCTCCCTGCTGTCCAGCAGAAATGAGAGTCCAGGAGAACCTTTGCATATAGCTAATGTGTCAATTATAAGTAGTCTTCGACTTATGGCTGTTATTGAACCCAAAATTACAGTTGTAAGTCATTGCAGTCATAAATTGAGGAATCACAGACTAGACCTGATTTTTTTTTTTTTTACATTTTTTTGTAGTGGCTGCTAAATTAATTTTCCCCAATGGGTGTTTTTTGCTGGAAATCGAAGTAAAGGGAAACCAGCAAAAAAGTCACAAATCATGTTCATGTGAATGTAGGGCCCTGCAAATCGCCGTAAAGCTGAGCCAGTTGCTAAGTGCCCCAAATGCGATCCATGACTGTGGGGTGTGTGGCTGTCATAACTTCGAAAATGGGTTGTAAGTAGCTTTGGGAGAGTCGGTCATAACTTTGAATGGTCGCTAAGCAGCAAGTTGTTGAGAAATACCTGTATGGGTTTTTTATGGAACAGAAAACCAGCAGTAATTACTTGTGCGCTTGTCACATCATGTCTGGATTACTGTAAAATGCTGTACATGGATTGCCCTTGAAGATTATCCATAACACATCTAACGCAGAATGTGGTGAGCTGCATGTTACCTAGTGGTGTGTATTTATTTATTTATTTAAATTTATATCTTGCATTTATTATTTTTATAAACCTCTCAAGGCAGCAAACATGCGTAATAACCTTCCTCCTTTTTTCCTCCACAACAACCCTGTGAGAAGGGTTGGGCTGAGAGAGACTGACTGGCCCAAAGTCACCCAGCTGCTTTCATGCCTAAGACAGGACTAGAACTCACACTCTGTTGGTTTCTAGCGTGGTGCCTTGACCACTAGACCAAATTGGCTTCTGAATGCAAGTCGTGGTGGTGATTATTACTTTTAAAGTATTACATAGCTGGGGTCCAGTTATCTATGACTATTTCTTCTGAATAAAATTATTTATCCAGAGTATGCTTGCAAGAGTACTTTCTGAGAATGTCCACCCCCCCCCCGCCCCTCCATGAAGTATGATGGGAATGGACTCAAAGTCAAACATTTTAATAGGAGCTTCCCTCTCATGGAACACCTTGCCACCAGGGATAAGATCAATGCCCTTACGTATGTTATTTAGGAAGTGATTCGATATATGGCTGTTCAAAATCATTTGGGATGTTGTTGAGTGCGATTATTCTTGCTGTGAATGTTAGAGGCATTACTGGGAATATAGAAAACATTGTATGTTATGATTTAGTCAGTGAGTTTATTTAAAATCTACACAGCATAACAAAATTATTTTAAAGTCCAAGATTAGATAATTTTCTTAAATATAATCCTCAGTCTCCTTATATAAATTAAAATGAAATTGCTTCCTTATCCTAATAGTACCAGTTAGAAACGTTGCTATTGCTAAAGTAATTTTAGAAATTTGATCACAGAGATGTTTAACCTAACACTGATTTCCTGAATATCCAGGAAAAGTTGTTAAAATAGGATTAATCGGGTCATTACACAAATTAAGATAAAAGTGTATATGTTCCAGTACAAGAGAATATTTGTAGCTCAGGGTTGAACTGTTTTTGGTGCTCTCTGTGCTTGGTTGTTTTCTTGCAGGTGTTTCATTATCAAACTAGGTAACATCATCAGTGCTATTAAGGAGCGTGGTTTGCAAACCCCACTCCCGATTAGCACCAATGTTACCTAATTTGGTAATGAAACATCTGCAAGAAAACAACCAAGCTCAGAGAGCACCAAGGACCTCACAGTATATGTTCCATTGACTATGTATCATGTTTATTACAGGGACCAAGTCTTTTGGAGGATTAATTCCCTTATATCTTCCCCTTGATTTATGAGATAGGAAGACATTAGTTTAACCTTGGCAAGAAAGAGCCCAATTATATTTTAATGTGGAAATATTTTTAGTGTAAGGTAAAAGACTTCTGCATTTCCCCCCCAAACTATACTGAGGTACAAGGTACTTCAGATGTTGCTTTTGCAAATCTTGGTGGGTGATGTCCAAAAGTATCTTTTGTTCAATTTGAGCATTTGTTGAGGAATAATCTAAACCTGATAACCTTGTCAAATTAATACCTATTTGTTGCATGTTTCTTGTTAACAAAGATGTCCAGGATTGGTGTAATCATCTGAAAAGTCTAGTGCCAATAGGCCAGCAGATATTATAAAATACACTTTCCACTGTAATTTACTAGTGGCTAACTAGGCTAAAATTGAAGGAGGACATAAATCTGTTTCCAGTAACAAGACTTACTGAGGACAGAATTTGGGACATGAGGTCCAAGGGTTCTGAAAGTTTTTGCCGTCACATCTCCCTTTAGTGTAATCTTAACGTACATACTTCCCCTAAAAGTCCAAACACAAAAATGAACACAATTGAACAATACAACAATACATTGAAATTTTGGGAATAGTGGATTTATTGTAACAATGGTTTAGTGGTTAAGGTACCAGGCTAGAAACAACTAGACTTTGAGTTGTAGTCAAAGTTGTAGTCCTGCCTCAAGGCATGTTGTGGGGAAAATAGGGAATATTGTGTGTGTTTGCCGCTTTGAATTATTTATGAAAATAATAATGGAGTAATATTAAATAAATAAATGTCTTACAGGTTTGGGAAACCCTTCCCTAGACCCTCTTGCATGTATCAGACAATCAAATACCCTCTTTCTCTCTTTATTAGTCAGACCACTAGGTGCTGTTTGGTCATAAATGTCCTTAGTTGTGCAGAAAATTGATATATGTAGAAACCTATTTATAAAAATAGTGATATACAAAATAAATGTTAATTAAAAACTAAACCTTTGAAAAGTCATTGTATCACATAGACCAGGGCTGTCAAACTCCCGGCCCATGGGCCGGATTCGTCACGTGCTGGCCACGCCCATGCCCGGTTCTTCTTCATGTCACCTTGATTATGAATATGTGCCATCAAACCTTTTTCGACTCCTGGGGCCACATAGGTAAATTTTCTCCATGACAATTTATCCCTAATTTGTTCTTTCAAGTCTCTCAGTGGTGCACTCATTGGCATTGTAACTGAGATTATCTACCTTGCTGCTGGTTGTCATCTTATCTTTTCCAACTTTCCCAGCATTAGAGCCTTTTCCAGACAGCCGAGTCTTAATGTGCCCAGAACAAGGTACCGTATTTTTCGAACTATAAGACGCACCCGTGTATAAGACGCACCAAGATTTCGAAGAGGTACGAAAAAAAAGTTTTTGTCCTTCCCGGCCCCCAGGGGCACTCTGCAGGCCTCCCAAACCCTCTGGGCGCCCCATTTTTTCGCAAAAATGGGCCCATTTTCACAAAAAACGGGGCGCGCAGAGGGTTTGGGAGGCCTGCAGAGTGTTCCTGGGGGCTGGGGAGGGCAAAAACGTGATGCATGGGGGGTTTGGGAGGTGAGAAACGCGGCCATCTTTTGCAAAAATGGGCAACCGGGCCCATTTTTTGCAAAAATGGGACACAGGGGCGGGGCTTCGGGAGGCCAAAAATGGCTGTATTCGGTGTATAAGACGCACCAACATTTCCACCCTCTTTTAGGGGGGGAAAAAGGTACGTCTTATACTCTGAAAAATACGGTAATCTGGGTCAGGTCATTTGTGCCTCAAGTGAGAACTCTTCTTTTCTCCAAGTGTGCTGAGGAGAATCCAAGGAATGGGTTAACTCTGCCTTCCTGCTTGTTAACGGTCCACTTGGCCCTCCGATGGTTCCAGAACCTCATCTCCAGCCACCACGTACTTATCCTAACAGACAACGTGGCCACCAAAGCACATATCAACCGCCAGGGAGGCACCAACTCCAGGTCCCTCATGCAAGAGGCCGGGCACTTGGGTCACTGGGCGGAACAGCATCTTTTATTCCTGCGAGCAGAACATATCTCGGGAACATCCAATTTACAGGTGGAGCTGAGCCACAGTCGACCACGCAGAATGGCGCCTACACCCCGACCTATTCAGGACACTGTCCGAGAAGTTCGGCTCTCCAATCCTGGACCTATTTGCCACCCTGTCAAACAGCCAGCTACCCAGGTTTTATGCCCGGTTCGCGACACCAGGGGCGGAAGGGGTCAATGCAATCCACATTCCATGGCCCAAGGGGCTGCTATACGCCTTTCCTCTGCTTCCCCTCATTCCAAGGGTAATCAGGAAAGTACTGGCGGAGAGAGCGGAGATCCTACTCTTGGCTCCCCACTGGCCCAGAAGGCCATGGTTCACCAATCTAGTCAACCTATCAGTGTCCAGACCCTGGAGGATCCCACCAGACAAAGTCTCCCTCAGTCAGGGAGCTCTCCTCCACCCAGACCCACAATGGCTCCAACTGACCGTTTGGCATTTGAGCGGAGGGCTCTGAGGCTGGACAATTTCTCTGGCCGGGTGATACAGACCATTCAGGCCTCTAGGAGGCCATCTACCAACAGGATTTATGATTCCACCTGGAGAACCTTCTGTGCCTGGTGCTCCAAGGCCTCTATTGATCCCCTCTCAGTATCGGTGGCCCGAATCCTGGACTTCCTACAGGCTGGGCTAGACAAGGGCCTATCGCCCAATACGTTATGCAGACAAGTGGCCGCCTTGTCATCCGTGTTATCTTGTGGGGAACTAGAGTCCCTCGCACAGCACCCTATTATGCGCAGCTTTATCAGAGGCATGACTAACTTAAAGCCTCCGACGATACACCGGTATCCCACCTGGGAACTGCCTATGGTCCTCCAGTCTCTATCTTCTAAACCCTTCGTGCCTTTGCACTCCGCCAGCCTTCGCTTCCTCACCTGCAAGGTCTCCTTGTGGCTATTACCTCGGTGAGACGTATCTCCGAGTTAGCAGCCCTCTCAGTAAGGAAGGATCTATGTGTTTTCCACCCCAACAGAGTTCTACGCTTGGACCCTTCGTTCCTTACCTGATATGCTCCTTCTCGGTGTGCTGAGAGAGAATCCAACCCCACCCTTGCGGTCGTCTGAACCAGAGTCCAGGTATGGTCAAGTCAAGTCATACACCACGATCAAGTCAATCATCACGCCATCGTCGAAAACTGGGGAAGTAGGCACGAGAGGCGTGGCTACAAAGACTTGATTGACTCAGTCTCACAAGCAGGAAGGCAGAGTTAACCCATTCCTTGGATTCTCTCTCAGCATACCGAGAAGGAGCATATCAGGTAAGACCAATGCCCCTTTTGCTCATCAATTCATTTATTTCTTCTAAAAAAATTTAATTAGTATGTTCAACATTGTCAGAAAGAATGAAAGAATTTTGAAATGGATCTGAAGGCAGTTTTATCTTTTGTTTTAACTATGAAGCAGATATTTATGTTGATTTAAGTAACAGTACAGAACTTTCAAATCATCATACATGTATAAACCATCTGTATTCCATTTTAGAATTTAAGCATGTCTTAAAATGACATTTTGTTTATATATACTTTATAATTAAGATGTTTTAAGAATTTCTTACATATAGTACATCAAACAATTTTCCTTCCTTTGTAGATCTGTTTTTGTAGTCTACAGTAGAAAACTATTCAAAAATTTCCCAATTCTCACTTATTTTTATTGACAAATATGAATTTTAACATGACATCCATCAAGTGTGGCAAGTGTGATGGGCATTATAGAAATAATAATTTATTTATACAGTAGAAATAAAAATAAATAAAATAATTGAATCCAATTTGTGGTAAAAACAAGATCAAAAGTACATAAACTAATTTTATGTACATAAACTAATTTTAAGTCCTAGTGGACAACCATTTAAATATGAGCCAGCAGTGTGCAGCAGCTGCCAAAATAGCCAACACAGTTCTAGGTT
>QLTV01004256.1:1112811-1132895 GCA_003457575.1 Thermophis baileyi | reverse complement strand
GATAACAAGGAAAGGAACACACATCAGAATTAAAACAGTCTCTGGAACAAAAGCTTGCCTGGGCAGTTCCCCAGAAAGAAGCCAAAATTCAATCTGAGGTTTGGAGCACCAAAACAGGTCAGTTAGCCAGTCCAACCGTTGGTCTCTTCATAGATCTTCATAGGTCTGTATATGATGTCTTTTTTATGCTGTCCTCATCCCAGCTTGATTTTCTTTATGCCAAAGCCTCTTCAGGATAATAGGAGGTGTTTTCCTGCCTGCCCTTTCCTTCAGATAGTTGCCAGGAATGTTTGCAGTGTTTGTAATGAAGAGAGGAGGAAGCCTCCCAGGGCTGCTGCTGCTGCGGTTCCCAGTTGCTTTTTTTGTTAACTATAGGCAAGCCGATCTAGTCTAGTAAAAGCTTCTTGAAGAGAGGGTACATTACAGCCTCATTCAAGGCCAAAGGGACCACCTCTTCACTGAAGAAAGCCAATACCACCACATGGACCCAACCATCATTTACCTCCTGTACGGCTTTAACCATCAAAGATAGACATGAATCTAACAAGCAGCTGACCAAGATAATTGATGTAAAAACCCTGTCAACTTCCTCAGGAATCACAGTGTCAAACTTACTACAGATAACCCCATAAATCCATGCAGCAGGCATCTCAATCCAAATCTGACAAGATCTCAGTTTTTGCCAAATAGATAACAATATTCTTCCCAGCGGTATGCTGATATCCTGAGCCCTATCTTTCCCCACAAGGGCCAGGTCACCTTAAAAAGGGCTGCCAGATAATTATTGGCAAGCCCTCCCAAATCCAGATGAGAGGTTCCCCAGAAGGTTATAGTGAATAATAGAGCCAAGATTCTCTAAGACTGCCAGATCCAGACAGAGGCAGATATTAGCCAGTCAACCAAACATTGTGGTAATAGACAAACACCAGAAGACAGCAATGGTGATACATGTAGCGGTGCCAAGTGACAACAACATCAGGAAGGAGGAGTATGGAGAAGGACCAAGGCCTGAAGGAAGAATTGGAGAGGATGTGGAAAGTAAAGGTCAAAGTGGTCCCAGTGGTGGTAGGAACATTTGGGGCTGTGACTACTAAGCTGGGAGAGTGGCTCCAACAGAACCCAGGAATGATGTCAGAGCTCTCTGTCCAGAAGAGTGCAGTGCCAGGGAACAGCTAAGAGATCACAGAGAACCCTCAAACTCTGAGGCCTCTGGTAGAGGACCCGAGATTGAGGGAAACACCTATCACTCATAGGCATGAGCAGGGAATTTGTGTGTGTGTTTCAGATGTTGGGTTGGATATGTAATAGGAGAGAGGCAGGGGAATTATCTGATCCTCACTTTTCAAAAAGAATTTGCAATACTATTAGTACTTACTTGAAGCAACATTGACGTATATACAGGTAGTCCTCATTTAGTGACCACTCTCTGAAGTTACCATGTCATTGAATGAGGAGTCCTCAGAGTTGTAGTTGTTCCAGTGTCCCCATGGTCATGTAATTGCAATTCAGGAGCTTGTCACCCAGCTTACAATTGCAATAGTCACAATTTCATGTGGTGATGGCTTCACCATTTGTGACCTTCATTTTCTGGCTTCTGATAAGCAAAGTCAATGGTTTGCAAATGGCGAGCATGCGACATGCCTAAGCACTGCACAGGATTTGACTAATGACAGCAATTGGAACTAACATAGTAAGTTGGCACAGTCACATAACAGGATAACAGCGTTGGAAGTGACCTTGGAGGTATTTTGCTTTATAGCTGCATCTCTTAGCAATAGAATTCTTGGTCCCAATTACTATCGTTGTTTGAGGACTATTGGTACTACTGCAGTAAATATTTCTTGATAGATATTTGACATATTTATATTTTAAGATTTTCAAATGTTCTGATATTACAAAGAATTTTCCATGTGAAATACTGATGATGAAGTAGTAATAACAACAGTCCAGTATTATTTGTTTTGTCCTTGATTTCTGCAACTTGGTATTAGTTTGTGGAAAATTGTTTTGCATTTTGAAACAATTAACATAACTAATTCTAATCTTAGAAATAATACTTGAATCCAAATATTTATCTTGTAATTGAATCTTGTACTAGTTTTGTGCATGTTTAATATTTGTAGGTGTATTTTATCCATCAGTGCATTGTTTTGTTCCATATTTCTTTAATGTTTCAATTGAGTTTCACTTTAAAATTAGAGTTGATGTGAAGCTGAACCATCTATATGCTCCTCCCACGTAAAATTCCAGTCTGATTGGCTGCTCTTTGTTGTTGAATGACAGAAATCTAGAGCCTTTCTTTCTAGAACAGGGATGTCAAACTTGCGGCCCGCGGGCCACACCCACCCTGTTTTAGCAAAGGGGAAAAAGTTGCGATACGTCACATGACAACAACGTGTTGTTGCGAGTTTGACCCCCGTGATCTAGAACCTTTATCTGAGCAGATTGTGGCTTTTATGTGCACATTCCTTTTGCTTAATGAGGAGACTCATTCTAACTCAGACTAACATTTGAGAGCATACCTGGATTTGCTCCAATGCTTCTTACGTTCAGTGTTCAGTGAATGCTTTCCTAGGCTTTGTAGCTATCCACATAGCCCTTAGCAGTTCACCTGTAACTTCCTTCTTCATCCTTCCTCTGTCCTTAAACAAGGGTAGAGTCACATATACATTTATCTATATTAAACTGCCAATATGGAGTTAAGATGTATCATTATGTTTTAAAAATAAAATAGGTACAAGAGTGTGAAATTTAGTAGATTTATAGTGGATACTGAGGGTTGCATCTCCTATATCCAAAACATTTTTTCTGCACCGTAATAATTGAGAATCTGTTCCAATGCGTCTGCTATAGTGGGAAGTTTACTGATGCCCCACCCAATACAGAGATTTAATTAGTTCTTGAAATGTTTGCTTTAATTGGTTAATCAAACTTGACCATCTTCCAAATGCAGGAATTGCATTTGTTATCTAGATTCAGTAACAAATGCTTATAAAGGTGTGGTAAAAAGTTCATTGTTGTATTTGTAGTAAAAAATATTATAAAGAGTAGAGTTACCTCTTGTCCTTTATATGTATAATCTCTGTACATATTTTTTATGAATGTGTGTTTCATCTGCAAAATGCAGATAGTATGAATTTTAATTACAGAACATGACTATTAACAGTTTGTGGCAGAAATACATCAACTCCCCGATGAGAGTTAAGGAAACAGTAATCCCTAATTATACAAAAATTTGGCAAATCTTAATACATGGTTGAATTAGGACAAGGCTGGTTTCTTAAAAAGTTCTGCTTTTTAAATCTGCCTTGGTGGCTATAAATAGTTGATTTGCTTTTTCTCTTAGCCAAGAGCCAAGAGTTAGCATTTTAGGCTGAAGTATTAACCATTGCTAATCCCAATTTCAATCTTTCTTGCAGGCTGCTGATTTGAGTAAACCAATAGATAAAAGAATATACAAAGGAACGCAACCTACATGTCATGACTTCAATCACTTAACAGCCACAGCAGAAAGTGTTTCTCTTCTAGTGGGCTTCTCTGCAGGACAGGTGCAGCTAATAGATCCTATTAAAAAAGAAACTAGCAAGTTATTTAACGAAGAAGTAAGTGAATGTTAATCTTGGTGCATGCAAATGTGCTTGCATTCTTTATAACATTTTCTTCATGTGTGGCATAATTATTTTTTACTTGGAAACAATTTGCCCTGGTGAATATTGAATACCACAATGTATATTTATAGTACTATTGCAAAATGAATATATTGGCTTTTTCTTCCAGCCATTCCTCCAACTTCCTCTCCTTACAATGAGTAATGCAAGAGTACTATGCTAAGGTAGATAGGGGTATACTGCACTTTGATTGTAGTCAGTTTTATACCAGTGACAATTATTCCTCTGTCTTGAAGCTGTATTGTTCCCCAGTTTTAATTAGCATTCCATATGCTTCATTGAATTTGCTAAGATAGTTTGTAATCATGGTTAGAAATCTATTGCAGACTAATAATAAAATAGATATGTGCAGAAAGCTTGCATGAATGAGTGTTTTTAGGAACTTTTTTTGCTTGTTTTAATGCTATGAAAAATCAGCCTTGCATGAACAATGTTTTTCATGTACATTTGTTTAGATAAAAATAGGGTAGGTTTAGCTATTAGATTGTTGTTCAGCTATGGCATCCTGTCAGTGAAAGGTAATCTGTTGACAGACAATTCTTCTCATCCAAACTATTTCTCAATTATTACAAATCCATCAAAACAGGGTATAAGCTGTGGGGAGGAAGTTTGCAGTGAGAGGAGAAGAGAAGGGAAATTCATCTCACATAGTTTTGTGAAAGGAAAGGATAGAGCAAAGATTTCGGTTTCTTTTTGATTTGGTTCCTTAGGAAGCTTTTTAGAGGAAATAATAGGAAATATATCTTATATATAGGTAGGAAATAATCTTTCAGTGAGATTAGAATCCAAGATGCTACTTTTTTCTCAAAATTGTGGACAACTAAAACAATCAATTTTTTCATTCTATAAAAAAGCACCATAGAAATTGAAAGGATGAAAATCAATGCACGTTTTCTGAGAAATTACAAGTTATGCTAGCTTCCATAGCACAAAACCCCATACAATTTTGTTTAAACACCCTCTTCTCTCCTCTATCACCATTATCTATTCACTGATTTTATCTTTTATTCATAACAATTTATAGCAGGGACTCTTGCAGTTTGTATATCAGTTTATCTGCTGGACTATAATTCAAGACTACCCTTCCCAAAAGTTTCGGTATAGCTTTTCCTTTAATTCACAATCCACCAAAAATTGTAGCTCCTGACGAGGAGAAACTAGCATTTTTGCCACCTACTTACTCATCTATAAATATAGCCCATTTAGCTCCAGTTGTACAATAAAACACAACACTTTCATGCTGTCTATTCTAAATCAAAAATAATGGAAGAAAAAAAAATGCTGAGATGGAATTATTCTATTTCATGCTTCTCTAAATATTACAACAGCTATATAAATTAATCCAATTATATCATAACTTGAATAATTCTAAATGCATTGAGACAGTACTTTTATTGGGGCCAATTTAAGATGTAAGAAATCATTTCAGGATTTTTAATTTCATAAGGGAAGTTGGTTAAAATTAAAATGATGGGTAGGTGATTTTGGAAATGTAATTATATTAATTTACATCATTAGGTGTAATGGGGAGCTTCAAAGTTACAGATTTTTGATTATAATTAAAATCTATGGTGAGAAAATAGCACAAGGATATGTTTTCCTATTCTTTATTTTTAATTTTAATTAATTCATCTCTTTATTCTTCAGTCATCTTATTTGATAAAGAGATCTTAAAGCTGAAGTGTTAGGTAATATTGTAATTTTGTACAACTTCAGGGCATTGCTTCAGTGAATTTTGGGATTTTTTTTTTCCATGGAAGAAAGCTTTGTTGCTTTCACAGGACCAAAATAAACTTATTTAGCTTTTATAAGTAGATACAAGCATCCTGATGGGTTGTCCACTATGACACCTCTTTGTTAAGAGCTCCAGAATGCACGTATGAAATTTATATCCCAGTTAAAACCATATGATATTGTTTTGGAGAAAGAAGCAATTTTGTTATTTTTAGCTGCCTTTAAAAATTGTTAACACTTATATGGCTTGAAATGAATAATGAATTGAATACTGTAATAGTTTAAAAATATTGGAAAATCTAGTACATAGGTTCAAAATCAAGGGAGGGAGGGGGAGAGGAGGGGAGAGAGGCTTTGAGTGTCTAAAATTTCATTTCAGATAAAAATACCCCTACATCTAAGTCAGAATTTAGTAGATTAGTATTTTTTTTTTTGGAATATGTGTAATTTTCTGAGCCTGATTTTATACTAAAAATGTTAATGACAAATCTAGCTGTTTATTATATTCTTATTTCATATTTATAAGAAAGATATTCTTTTAACTTAACTTCAATACCATTCAAAGTCATAATGAGTTGTCTTCAAGAAGAAATATGTATTTTTGACAAAGAATTAATATTACATGAACAATGCATAACTCTGATAACTATATTTTTCTTTTGTTTTTCAGAGACTAATAGACAAGTCCAGAGTAACTTGTGTAAAATGGGTGCCTGGTTCAGAAAGTCTCTTCCTAGTAGCTCATTCCAGTGGCAATATGTACTTATATAATGTGGAACACAACTGTGGTACCACAGCTCCACACTATCAGCTACTTAAACAAGGAGAAAGTTTTGCAGTCCATACGTGCAAAAGTAAATCTACACGAAATCCTTTACTTAAATGGACAGTAGGTGAAGGTGCCCTAAATGAATTTGGTTTTTCTCCAGATGGAAAATTCTTGGCATGTGTAAGTCAGGATGGCTTTCTTCGTGTATTTAACTTTGATTCAGTTGAGTTGCATGGTACAATGAAAAGCTACTTTGGAGGACTGCTGTGTGCATGTTGGAGCCCAGATGGAAAATATATTGTAACAGGTGGAGAGGATGATTTGGTGACTGTCTGGTCTTTTGTGGACTGTCGAGTGATAGCTAGAGGCCATGGGCACAAATCATGGGTCAGTGTTGTGGCCTTTGATCCATATACAACCAGTGTAGAAGAAAATGATCCAATGGAATTCAGCGGCAGCGACGAGGACTTCCAAGACCTCCTCCATTTTGGACGAGATCGAGCAAATAGCACGCAGTCAAGATTATCAAAAAGGAACTCTACAGAGAGTCGCCCAGTAAGTGTAACGTATAGGTTTGGCTCAGTAGGTCAGGACACACAGCTATGTTTATGGGACCTAACAGAAGACATCCTCTTCCCACACCAGCCCCTCTCAAGAGCAAGGACACATACAAATGTCATGACTGCCACAAGTCCCCCCACAGGAAGTGGTGGAGCTAACCCAGGAAGTAATGGAAATAGCATCACAACACCTGGAAACTCTGTACCACCTCCTCTTCCACGTTCCAATAGCCTTCCACATTCTGCAGTTTCCAATTCTGGCAGCAAAAGCAGTGTCATGGATGGTGCCATTGCCTCTGGTGTTAGTAAGTTTGCAACCTTATCATTACATGACCGGAAGGAAAAACACCATGAAAAAGATCATAAGCGAAATCATAGTATGGGACATATATCTAGTAAGAGCAGTGACAAACTGAATCTAGTTACTAAAACCAAAACAGACCCAGCAAAAACTTTGGGAACGCCTCTGTGCCCCAGAATGGAAGATGTTCCTTTGTTAGAGCCTCTTATCTGTAAAAAGATAGCACATGAAAGACTGACTGTGTTAATTTTTCTTGAAGACTGTATAGTCACTGCTTGTCAGGAGGGATTTATTTGCACATGGGCAAGGCCTGGTAAAGTGGTAAGTTTTAATCCTTAATGCTGCATCAAAGAAATAGAACTTGAATAGGTAGTTTTTTTTCTCAAAACATAAGTGAATGTTGAATATAAACAATCTTTATGCTTAATGTAAAAATTATTTCCTCAGAGCCATACTTTTGGATACTGCATGCCGTATTTCTGAACAATTTGAAGTGTCTGGCCTAGGTGAAGTCCTTTTGAAATACAGTTGCCTTCCAGCCAGAGATGTGTTGTGTATCCAAAATGTCAGTGATAGGTTTCTTATATTTTCAAAACTATTTTTATATGAACATAATTGAAACAAATCTAAATTACTGAGGGTAAAGTTGCAAGGGCATTCAGGAATATAGCTTACCTAGGCTGTAATTTGATCTAGTGTGACATTTTGGACAGCTGAATTTCAAATAGTTAACTGAAAGGAGTCAATAAACAGAATATATTCTCACCTTTTTTGAAAGCTATTCATAGTGATGGGTTTTTAATTTTACAGTGATCAGGATAATTTATAGTGTCTCCATTTAAAATTTGAATAAACTGATATTAAATATGCATTGTAATATTCTTGACTTTTAATATCAACTTCTTCAAGTATTTTTGTGTGTAAGATCACAAAAGTCCCTTAGCAGAATGTATCCCCATCCCATAATTTTCCTTGTCACTTCAGATTATTTTCGTGTTAACAGTATTTTTAACTCAAGCATTGTTCATTAAATCTATAGGCTTAAATCTGGCCGTGGTAATCTTTTATTTCATATTTAACAAAATTAGCTATTTAAATTTTTTAGCACTTTACGCTGATAAAGGTTGACTTCAATGTTTATTGGCAGTTTGAAGGCTGTAGCTAAGATTTTTTTAAAAAAACTTGAGGTGATTTCTGTGCACTCACTTGGCCATCCTGGGCTCAGCCTCCACAAACTATGATTCCTTATGTAGCCACGTATAAGGCTTTGGGGAAATCTTTTGTTATATAGTCCAACACAATAGAGCTGGAGCTAGAATCAGAACTAGCACAATCTCATTTGTTATTGGGCAAGCTAGAGAAAATGATATCTGAAATGGCTGATGGTTGACTTTTTTTAGAGATGTAGCATGGGGCGCTTTTAAAACATCTTCCAGAGAATAAGCCATGAAGTACTTGACAGTTGTCAATTCCTGGAGTGAAGAGACTTCAGAAAATTATTGCAAGTAGAGTTCTTCCAATAGAAATCAAAGCCTATTGGGACTTACAGTTTCATTATTGCTCTGTAATGTGTAATAAAATTTTATTCGTTAAATTCTCAACAAACATGCTCTGATATGTGGTCTTTCCTGTATGCCTTATCTTGGATAGACAATCTAAAAATGTGACATTATTTTCATGTGGGTGAGAGAAACAGATTACAAGGATAAAATCTCACACTTCATTCATTTCCGTTAAGATGATTTCCATCTTAGTCTATGCAGGGGCCAAAGAAAGCTGATAGTGATTTTGCAGATGTGTGTTGATGAAATTGGAAATTATTGCCCCTCTGTTTAATGTACCAGAGATTCCAAAGTAATTTAACACTGGCTCTTAGGTTGCTTCCATTTTTATTAGGTTGAGATTCTTAAAGGAGCTGAAGTGAACTAATTAGTACAACTTGCATATAGCAACAGTTTAATTTGGAGGACATTTCAAATATTTCAGAGATAGAGTATGCAGTATCAAAAGCTAGGATTTCTATATTTGGCAAATGCAGAAATCTTTAAGGTAAGTTTCATGCTGATAGTATTCATGAGGTCTCTGAAAACTAATATTGCACACTGTTGTAAAATGCCATTTTATTTAGGATGCGTTTACTTCGGATGGGTTTCTTATTGCTGTTGTTATTCTTTATTTTGCAGTTGGTGAGCTTACTTAGCTGGCCTAAACTGGCAAATTAGGTGATATGTTTACAGGGTTCTGGCCAGGGTGGTCATTGTAACAGAAACCTTGTTTTTTGTTTTATAGAAGAGCACTTAATTAAACTCTATGCCTATTTAATTAATCTTCAAAACAATGGTAACATATTTCTTCCCCCGGGTTAAACACTGCCTACATTTATCTTATTCTAGGTTTACTCCCTTTAGCTTCATTTTAAAGTCTTTAAAGCTGCTGTATTCCTGCACTGTTATTTGTTCACAATGATCCTAGCATGTAGTTTCCACTCACCCATTTTCTGCTGCTAAAATTGTTTTCTGCCTTTGTCAGAAAATTTCAGTTGGATAAAAGGGTCACAAACCTCCAGGCTGAGGAAAAAGACTCAACCAATTTTGCAGTTTGAATCTTCATTGCTACTGAGCCAGCCTTTTCTGTCTCTCCCCCCCCCCCGTCCCCCTTTGCCAGACTGGTGCAACAAGGATAGCAGAAGAACAGGTTAGAATATTTATTCATTAGAATAAACTGCTTTGGTCTGGCTGCTCTCTGCCTTGGCTGAAGTATCTGATTATGGTTTCAGTATCAGGAACCCATAGGTTAGGAAGAAACACTGTCAGATTGGAGTAAGAAGATTTACACTACAACCTTAGGTTTTCTTACTCTGCATTCACATGTTTTGAGCTTCCTCGTGTCCTTTCTTTTTCAAAATACAGTTTAGACACATGTTAAAATGTAACATATTGTGTTCAATAAAACCACACAGTAAAGTCATGTTGCACATAAAAGCAACATTTTAGAACTCTGCTGATTTATGGGAAAGCTGCCTATTCTACTGGTATGAAAGTTTCTCAGTAATGCTTTGTAAAAAAGAATTGTTGCATCACTAAGAAAGTTAAGTTGCTCATGAATCTTTTGACCAACTCCTTGCTTGTTAGTCTGGTAAAGACAGCAAGAAAGTTCTTGGATTTCTTTTGCGATGCTAGTCACACCTAGATTTCTATCAGATATTGCCTTCATTGACAGATTTTATCCAACGTGATTATTAACCACTTGTAATTTTCAGGAAACTTGCAGCTATTTATACTTTGCATATTCTTAGTATGATTTGACTAACCATAAAGGTTGAATTGAATGAACTGGCAGATATACCCTGGCAGAGTAAATGTGTTACCAATTTGTATAATAAAATCCCACATTAAATTTACAACATTTATTTGAACCATGTTGTACAAGAAAAAAAATTAGATCTAAATTGTAGAACATTTTCCAATAAGCAGCAACTGTAGTACAGCATCATTATTTAACTTAGTTCTGTGCTAAACTATTGTACAGATATTTTGTGATGCTATATTGGAGTGTGATAAATTGCATTTGAAATGAAATTTTCATTGTCAAAATGGTTTTATTGAATGGAAATATAAAATGCTGTGGAAAGTGCTAGCTATGATTGGCGTAATGCTAGATTTAATTATTTAAACAGGATCTGGGGATTCCTTGAAAAGTTCTTATACATAATTATTGGGATGAATTAATATGAGTTAACGATACCCAGTCAAAAATTAGCCAGTTCCTTCTGTGAAGCCAAAAAAGAGTAATTGCCTCCATGTGGTTATCCAAATTAGAAAGAAAAGAGTCATGCTAAAACATTTCAGAAATGCTTGATTTTTTGGAACTAAGTAATGTACTTGAACAGACCATGTATGTTTCCCTTCCATTACTTTAAAGCTACTAAAGAATAACTGCTGGCCTGCATTATGTTGAAAGAAAGAAAACCAGCTAATTTATTGTCACATAACTTGTATAAAGTTTAAAAGCAAGATTTTTCCCTGCATTTATGAAATCTGTATACATGAATTTGTTAAGACTGACACGTTAGGTTATACTGTACAAAATTGTAATGATATAGTGAAAATCAACAGTAAATTCATATGTATTTTCTTTATAAACGTCCATCTGATTTCTTGGCAATTTAAATAAATTTCATAAGAGCCTTTCTAACATAAATTGTTAAACTAAATTGACTGTTGCAATAATAATGAAGCTTTAATAAGTATTGTTCATATATTTATAATTTTTAAAAATCATGTTTGTTTCATACTGCTTATTTTTTAGCATTTTATGTCACTGTTTCAGCTGAAGAACCCTACTAAATACTTGACGTTACAACTTACGGGGTTGTCCTCTGTATACTGACATTAAATAAAAAATGAGACTGAATTGTAAAATATAGTTAACTGTCAGTAGTGCTTCTCATGCCTGAAGTTGC
The DNA here is from genome assembly GCA_003457575.1 of Thermophis baileyi. Lineage (NCBI taxonomy): Eukaryota > Metazoa > Chordata > Lepidosauria > Squamata > Dipsadidae > Thermophis > Thermophis baileyi. The sequence continues at coordinate 1,121,401 of QLTV01004256.1, read as the reverse complement.
AATGTTGTTTTGCCACAGCTGATACTTCACTAAATGCAACAGGCGGCTTTCTGAAAAACTGGCCATTGTAACTGCTGCTTCTGTAACTGCGGTTTTTATAAATGAGCCTAAATGAATGATACAATCGCTTTGAGTATTTCATACCCATCTCAAATGTTGGTTTGAGTTCTTTTATCATATTAATATATCATAAGTATATCCTGTTCAGTTATTATTAATTGAAGGTGCACCTGATACGTTGCTATTTCCAGTTTGAATGACAGAACCATGGGGTGAAGAAGGTTATCTAAATCTTCTAAAGAGCTATTGAAATGAAAAAATGATATCTTCTGGATTCTATAGGAGCTCTTTTTATTTATCAACCGTGTTAGTTAAAAACTATGAGTTGCTTATCAGAATTAGGTGCATAAACAGGCAGTCCAAAACTTAATTTGGCAGAATCCTAAGCATATATCAATTTTCATATAGATTGCTGACATTGCTAGATGTTGCTGACCAATTTTAGCTTTAGTTGGATTGCTTTAATCATTTTGGAAAATAAGATGTGTTTTCAAGGTGGTTCTTTCAAAATGAAGTTCCAAAGCACATCCCACCCCCCGGCAAGTTTTTCATCTAACACATTTACTTTACTAATAATTTATTTGTGGGGAGTACGTAATTCTCTTCACTATTGTGTTACAGTATAAGTACTACAAGGCACTATTTAAAAGTCACAGGTGAATAAAACAATTTCTTCCTGCTGACTTAGAACACTAACACTAGATGGGACGTTGTTTTAGCTTGTCACAATAGTAAAATTTATCTTGTGCTTAGATTCTAACTATATCTTTCATATATAAGGCCATAGAGATGGTTTATGAAGATTTCTTTAGATTAATATTAAAATAGATTGGTCTATTTGAAAATTTGAAAATTAAGAAAGCCATACAGCTTTCAGAGGTGACAAGCAATGGGGAAAAATGCACACTTTGTAAATACTGTGACTGCCCCCTGGAAGTATGCTGCATTGTCCTAAATTAAATGCTATGTGGTGATACCCTGTGTGTAGATATAAATTGTATTTACCATATAAGTGTGATTGCCATGATATTATAAAACACAGGTCTAGTCATATGGGATTAGACCAGTGGTTCTCAACCTTCCTAATGCCGCAACCCCTGCCCCGCCACCGCGACAACCTCCCCGCCCCCTCCCCGCACGTGTGCGTTGCCAGGCGAGAAGCGATGAGGTGACAAAGGGGGCGTGGCACCAAGATGGCGGGCTAGCGCGCGCTTAGGCGACCCCTATGAAAGGGTCGCTTGACCCCCAAAGGGGTCGCGACCCACAGGTTGAGAACCGCTGGATTAGACCTTCTTTTAAAAGTGACCCAACAGTTACCCGACTTATGAATGCAGTTCATACATGCAGTTAATTACTTTTAGGAGTGGAATTTTTATGAGAACCTGATGTTTGTTTAACGTTAAATAAAATGAGTCCCCTAATGTTAAACAAAATGAATCCCCTAATTTTAGAGCAAATTAATCTTGTTCTTTTGTTCTTATATGTTGTCAGACTTCATCTATATCCTTATTTGTGTGTGTAGAGAGCGACCCACCTTATTTGCATAATCTTTTGTCTAAATCTTGCTTCTTCAACTGGAATATTTATTTGACCAAGAAAATTACTTGATTTATTCATGACACTGCATGCATGCTTTTATTTGTTAAATCAATCAACTTATACTTGGTTTTTTAAAAATATGTTGATTAAAAAAATACTATTGAATTGTAACATTCTTTTTATGAAAATAAATTACGAAAAGTGCTTTGATAAAGAAGCATATATGAAAAAATAGATTCAGAAAATATTGTTATCTCTTAAAATTAGTTCCATACTCAAGAGAATGTGCCCTTCCCTTTCACAGATAAAAAAGCATCTTACTTTCCCTCTGCCGTGCATAAAAATGAAGTCATTTAACAAGAGAAAGTTGTACTAATGAAAAGTATTTATTTATGTTCCCTCTGGTAAGGATCTCAAAAATATTTCAGTGTATTTAGCATGCACAGTAAATACTAAATTCATTTCTGATCTGTATTTTAAGCATGCCAGCCCACTGTATGCTCACTTACAGCTCACCTATGTGCACCAGGAAATGCTCAGCCGAAAAAAAAAATTAAGCTAACTTTAGCTGAAGTAGTTATCAAGGAGAATGTGATGATTCACATTTCTGTATTGTTGGTCCTTTTTCAGTAAGCTAGAAGAGGGGATACTTTTACAACCTCTAGTGAGTGGGATTTGTTTAATCTTCCATGATAGATATTTTACCAGAATCAGAAGACAAAATCCAGTAAGAGTCTAGTTAACCAATTCAAAATGTTTTTAATTTCATCCTTATAATTGCCAGCTCCAGTGCTTTGTTCAAGTTCTATGTCCAACTTTGAAGACTAATTCATATTCCCACAATAGAAATGTTTATAAGCAGGTTGAATCTTTGATGTTGAGTTGTAATTCTAAAATAGAGATAGTTGGAACTTCTTATCAAGATTGCTGTTATAAATTATGAGTATCCAGAATGCTATTCCTGTTTCAGTTTTCTTTGAGGTTACAGTCACTCCTTGTTTAGCGCTACTTCATTTAGCAAGCTTTCACAAATGTTGGTGTTGTGTTGATAATAATTTCTTTTAAAAAGTTGTTTTCTGACCAGTTACAACCAAATTTCTGTGCCTGACAATGCCAGAATGCGAGTAATGCACAAGAGAACTTTATTTAAATGAAATGGCAGCACCCCACAATTGTTGCAGCGCCTTCATTGTCAATCAAGTGGTTTACTTAACAACCATTTGGCTTCTAATTTAAAGAACAAATTGCAGTCACTAAACAAGGAGAAGGTGTATTAGCATCTGTTGAAAGCTGAATGGTGAATAATATGTTTGAAACAACAAATCTAAAACTGATGTTCAAGTATTTTTCTGATTTTTCATGGACCTGTGTTTTCAGCTGAATGGAACTAAGATTTCCTCTGGCTTGTTTGGAACTTCTTAATGATCTTTTAAATTTGTTTTTAAACATGTTTTACAATAAATAGTCTTATACTCTGACAAAACATGAGATTTTAAACAAATCTAGGCAAACAACCAAAAAAACTATAGGTATTTGCACAGCGTTTGCAGAAATATATGTTTAGAAAATTTAAAACTAGGGAAAAGGAAACTAGGAAGTTATTTGCAGAAAGATTGTGGAATTATTATTATTTTGTTACTTGTAAGCTATTTTTACTACTTTATGAGCATATGCGGTTTAGAATAATAAGGATCCTGCTGTTTGTTATACTTATTAAAGTCCTGAAATAATAGTTTTAAGTAACTTAAAAATACATCACAAATGAGAGGTAGAATGTTAAGTTGCTCTTGGTATTAAACATGTCTTATTTGAGAAAATAGGGAAATAATATAATTACATTGTTATTATATCTGAGATCAGGAAATTTGGAGATAAATTTCTTAATTGCACAGTAATGTCTATTTCTCACAAGACTGAATTGTCTGTTAGCACTGATTTTACTTTGGGGAGGATGCTTGGAGAAGTTGCTGTCATTAAATTACTTAGCAGATTAACAGAGATTGCATCTGATTTCACATTTGCTTATTTTTCATTTCTTCTATTGAATTCTTGTTCATGCTATACTTTTTTTAAAAGGTGGGTTCATTCTTACTGACACCTTTTCCCGAGTTTAAATATTAGTACTGTATTGAGACTAAAGTTCCATGCTGAATTTCTAATGTATCAGGCAAAGTAATATTGTATATTACAAAGAATGCCTAGCAGAATAATTATTTACTTCTGGCCTTAAGACATATAGAGTGCTCTAAATCAGTTTATCTTTTTTTGCTGGCTTCTACCAGAAATAGCATCTTAGCTAAAAATAGGTGCTAGATCTTTGGTGTATGAAAGTGTTGAAACAGATTCTGTTGACTTACCTTGTTTAGGGCAAGTGTTCATTGTAGAACTTTCTGGGTTCAAAAACATGCTTGTTTCTTAGCATTTTATCACTATTGGGAGAAAGTAAGAAAGAGCTCCTGTAGATTCCAAAGATGTAATTAATTCTATATTAGAAGTGGACTTTAAACTTGAGTGTGACCAACTGTAGCTGTGTGATACAAACTAAGAAAAATATCTGGAAAGTCTGTATGTTAGATTATTAAGGATTCCTACCCACCATCCCCAAACATTTAAAACTTTTATTGATGTTATACTGTTTGCAGAATTGTGAAATGTCAGAGGCTTGTGTACATATCAGAAATTTATCTCTTGCTCATATTTTTAAACCTCTGTTGTCCACTTCAAGAATCAGTTTCTGATCACAAAAACTATGGCTTATTAAGCCATAAACTAAAGACAAAATCAAATGTTAGAGGAAAATATGACACATTAGTTGCTTAAAAATTAGTGGACTGCAACTACAATTCACATCAAATTTGGGGCAGAGTTGCTCATTATGTTTCATTCATGGAGGGGCATTCTTCACTAAAATGGCTCATATCCTTGAGATTTTCCATGTAATGTCAGAATGAATTACATATCTGCTGAAGAAAAACAGAACATCTGTCAGGTGGACAGACAAAGCCAGAAATGTTTACCTTCCTCATCTAACAAAAAAATTAAATAGATTGAAGCATCTGTCTCTGTCCAAAGTGTATATAAATTGGCTGAGAATCTTCAAATTGCTATTTCAGGCATCAGATTGGAAACCCATTCATTAATAAAAATCTCAGTTTGGTAAAAATTGCTTATGAGTAATTGTATTTATGGGTACAAACTATAAACTGCAAGGAGTATAAATAATCTGAAAGGCAAATTACATCAGCAAATAACTAATTTTTCCCAGCAAAGGGCTCATAATGCAGACACATTTGTAGTTCATTTCCTTTTCTTAATATTATAAGATAAGTCCATAACAGAAACTATTCTGTGCAGCTTTATCGCATTTTCTGCATAAAGAAACCCAAGTGTTCTATGATTCTGATAAACTCAACATCTGATATAACATGAAATCTCTATTTTAAGAGTTTCCTATGAGATGTATGAGGATATTTCTGAAGCCAGCTTGGGAAAATTTTTATGATGCTGTAAGACTTCTTGCTTGTCATACCAGACTACAACTTGTTATTGCCTTGATCTTTCATGTCCTAAATCTTGGAACTTGTTTTGTTATATCCGAGTTATTCACTAACATTTTTGAACAATATGATCTAAAATTATAAATTGAGTATGCAAATATTCTGCAAGAAAAATCTGCAAACATAAGTGTTTAGCAAAGTAAATGTTGCATTCTCTTGCTGGATTAATGTAAACTGCTTTGTTTGCAGGGTGTTTTGCCATCCCAAAACCAGGCCAATTCTCCAAGTGGAACTGTAGTATAGCCATCACACTCCTCCTAGCAAACCTTTGAACACAGAACAAGAAGTAATGACAATGGAACCAGGAGCTGCTGTTCAGCCAGAGAGCATCACAAACTCTTAAAAGGCAGAGTGTTATGTGAATCACATAGTGTTTTACAAAATAATTCTGTAATGAGTTATATTTTTACATCTAATACTTTGAGGCTGCTCACCTAAGGAAGAATTTTGCTTAAAAATGCTTCTTTTGGTGCTACAATTAAAAATCACAATTGCTTTATATTTCTCAGTGTAATTTAATCACATACCTACATTCACACACATCTACACGTGTAAAATAAAATGTTTCTTAAATCCAAGTAAGTTTAATGGTGTTATAAATTAGAATATTACTGTTGAGTTTTTTTTCTTTGCACTGCTTCTTTTTTAAAATCAGAGATGGTTAACCTGAAAAGCTCTCATGGGAAATTAAAGTCATTACTTTCTGGCCTCACAAATGTAATTCAGGAAGATGGATGCTACAATCATAGGTTTTTCTAAAAAGATTGTTTGCACTTAAATAGCGTAATGCTAGTGGATAATTACTTTTAAAATGGGTGTTTGGGCACCCTCTAAAGTTATGTTATAAAGAAACAAATCCTTTGTATCAAACATTTTATTTTAATAATGTTTCAACTACAGTCAATCTGTATTATATATGTAAATAATGTAATTCAGTGATTGGGAAATCATTACACTAGTAATTTTAATCATTTAAGGAAGTGATATTTCTAATTCAGAAAATACATATTAAACTATCTTGAATATGCAGTTTTGTTTACTTTCTGTTTAAATCACCTTTGATGTAACTTTTTGAATGTAATATTTTTGGTATGGACATGATTTAAATTCTTGTAGATGTTATTTCTGAAAACACTCAGGTCAGATTTAGGAGCTATTGAACTGGGCTTTTATTAGTAGGTGTTATTTTCCTGCACTTTATTCTAAATGGCTTTTCCTAAGTACGGTTTAGAACACTACAAAGTTCTTAAGCCTAGTTTTTAAAATATATGTTAATTAACAGTGGTAGTCACCATTTTCATTCATTGGGAAACTATAATTTAATATGTGTTATGTGATTAGAAACACTAAAATGTTTATTTAAAATTATTGTAATAACAATAGGTTGCCACTGTAGAATAATGTGCCAAAGTACATAGTTCTCCTGTTTCAATGAAAAATGGATGCCTTGTTGGAGGATAAATATGAGAGTCTGAGTAAATTGCTGCTTGGTTAGTTCTATTAAACTAATTTTAAACACACTGAAATCTGAAGAATCCCCTTCAGTTTTTTTTTTTCTTGAAGAAAATGCTGTCTGCTTTGATAGTGGAATTATGCGGCTGAGGATTCCTCTCTGGAGATCAGATCAAGAGGCAGAAATTCCTAGATTCTTGACAAAGTTGTATCAGCATTTCAGCCATTGTGAAGCAAGCCCCGTGCCTTTCTTGTAGGCCTGGAGCCTCAGGATGCACAAAGAAAAAGAAGCAGAGCTTGCATTGCAACCATTCAGTGCTGCTTGCAGAGGTTGTATTGCAAACATTCAGTGCTTCTTTATTCACATCCTTTCCCCCCCCCCCACCAGCTCTATCAAAAGCCCTGGTATTTGGGGTTGTTTTTTTTTCTTGGACTGAGATGTTGCAGAGGTATTTCCCTCTTTATCCCCATGCCAATCTTTTATTTGATGGCTGTTCTGAAGCAGAAGAACTGAGGAAGCAAAGAGCTTATTTGAATACTTGTGGTTGCAACGTAGTCTCCTCACTTTCTGGCTATGGAAAAAAAAATGCTGAGTGCTAAAGACTACAATTCACAGGCCACTTTTTGATAAATAATGTTTCAAGGTTGTAGATTTTATGTATATGAATGTTTGTGCAGATAATCCTGCTATTTGCTGGATTTCCACAGTTCCATATTTTTAACACTGCCCCGCACACTCTTTGAAACAGAGTTTCAGTAGTGTCTGCAATGCATTACTATTCATTGGGCTGCATATAAGCCCTTTTGACATACTCCAAAGTGTTTTTGGGCTTATAGTAAATACTTTCAAAATTAGTTCGAAATAACTAAATAATGCCAGGCTATTTTTGATTGCATAATACAAACTGCTAGTGAAAGCAAAATAAAAGTGCCATTTTAACTACTGTGCATTGGCAGGTTTAAGATCTTAGGCAAGACATATTTTATGCCTTAAGAACAAACCATAGCTTGCTTCACACTTTGATAAGCCTTAAACATGAATTATATATTATAATGGCTGGATTCATACATCATGCTAAGCCAAAACTACATAAGCCATATTATGGCTCGGCACAGTGTGTGAACCAGCTGCTTAAAACCCAAAATTTGGATTTAACTGTGAACACAATGTTTTTCTCCACAGAAGGCATTTCATCCTGTGGAGGCAGAAGGGGCTGCTTTTGCTGAGTCTGTCTCTGCAAAAATGTATTTGGGGGAGGGCAGTCATCACAGAATTGCTTCTTCCCTTTCTGCCGCTGTGAGCCAACTCTGGAAATCGGTATGTATAATTATACTTTTAGAAGCAAGAAACACTAAGTGGTTCAACCAAACCATCTTTAGAAATAAAAATAATAATAAAAAATAATAATCACAATTCTGTAGTAAAAGTGCTATGGAATTAGAAAGCAGGAGAAAAAAAACAGGCTTTAAAAATAGTTAATAATCCTGAGATCTAAGGAACACAAAGTGCAGAGAATCCATTTTTTTAGTCTAAACCCGTGTCTCGCAATCCCTCCGAAAATTTTTGTGCATGGAGAGAGCGGAAGTCCCTTGCCTGTGCTTACCTTTGCCTAATTCTGAAAAAGTCCTCACTTTTGGAAAACAAGTACAAAATTACAGCTTTTATAAAATAAAATAGTGTAGCTCAGTGATGGCGAACCTATGGCACGCGTGCCACAGGTGGCATGCGGAGCCATATCTGAGGGCACACGAGGCGTTGCCCTATGTCAGCTCCAGCGTGCATGTGCCCACTGGCCAGCTGATTTTCGGCCTTCCGGAGGGCGGGGGGAGGTCGTTTTCGCCTTCCCCAGGCTTCAGGAAAGCCTCCGGACCCTGTGGATGGCGAAAAACGGACCCAACAGGCCTACCGGAAGTCCGGAGGCCTCAGTGAGGCCTGCGCGCATGCGCGTGGGGGGAAGCATGGGGGGTGTGCGCGCATGCGT
>QLTV01004256.1:1094195-1112718 GCA_003457575.1 Thermophis baileyi | reverse complement strand
GGGCTGTATTTCACTCTCCCCAGGCTTCAGGAAAGCCTTGGTAGTCCGGTTGGGTCAGTTTTTCGCCATCCACAGGCTCCGGAAGCTTTCCTGAAGCCTGTGGAAGGCGAAAATGACCTCCCCCCCCGCCCTCCGGAAGGCCGAAAATCAGCTGGAATCTGTTTTTCGCCATCCACAGGCTCTGAAGGCTTCAGTGAGTCCTGCGTGCATGCGCAGGGGTGGGGCAGTGTGGGTGGGGTGCGTGCATGCGCGGGGGGGGAGGCTATTGCATTATGGGTGTGGGCACGCGTGCGCCCTTTTGCAACCCAAGCAAAAAAAGGTTCGTCATCACTGGTCTACCTTGTCAAGTATCTGGGTAGACTTCTAGATAGTGCTATGCTAAAGCATTAAAAAGCTGAACAGGAACATTTGGGGAAACTTGTCTCGTCTCACTATGCATGACACTTTCAAGCAGTTGTGCAGGTCTTTGTGCTACCATTTCTTGATTAGGAAGTTACATGCAGCCATCCTTCTGCTTGCCTTTGCAATTATAAAATCTACAAGCTTTTAAAAGAAATATTCCAAAGCTGAAATTGACCAACATTCTAATCTTTTTAACTATTTTTAGTGTTTGATCTCATGCAATTCAAAAGCACTTACATTGTACTGTATTACAAGTTATTAATTCAACATATGAACAGAGGTTGCCTTATTGTCAAATATCTAAGCATACCTAAAAGCAATATATGTTCTGAATTTTCCCCCTTTGTTTCCAAAATTGTCAAGTAATTTGTCCTCAACATATGTTAATGGGAGATTAATCTCAGACTTAGTTTCCAATGAATTACAATGTGCTTCTGATTACGCATATATGTAGATAATAATGTGAGAATATAATGTACAAGGGTTTTATTACTGTTTAAGGGATGAAATCATAAAATATATTATTCTATCAAATCAGACTTATTCATATTGGGTGTATTTAGCCTGGTATTGCCTCTTTGGGATATTAAACAGAAAGATTTTGGTATCACCTGTGGGAGATTGCACATGACTGTCAACAGGCAAAATCTGTTCTTGAGCACTCCCTTCTTGAGTGCTCTTAAGAGTAAACATGTTTTTGGCTATTTGAAGAGAGCTTTCAGACATCTAAAGGCAAAGTAACTGCTTTTCATACAATAAAACAACAAATACATAATCTGAATCATTATTTTAGAAGTTTGTAAATTGACTAGAGATTCTATAGCAGTGATGGCGAAACTTTTTGTCCTTGCGTGCCAAAAGCGCGCGCGCGCAGGCAACGCAAGTTCACGTGCCCACACCCATAATACAATGTGTGCCCCGCACCCCTGCGCATGCGCGCATGACCCCTCCCCGTGCCCCGTTTTGGGCCTAGTAGGCCTCCCTGAAGCCTGGGACAAAAAAGGGGCGTGGGGGGGCACCGCACCCCCCATGCTCCCCACCGCACATGCCTACTTTGTTACAGGTGTTATGTCGGCCTTGTATGCAGCTTTATTCCTCTCTAGCATTCATCTCCATTGTTCAGTGATGCATTTCTTGCCTCTCTAGGATTTACCACTATCTGCTCTTGTGAGGCACTTCCTGTTCCTGTTGGATATAGTTATATTCTCGATGGCTTGTATAGTGTTTTAACTGCATTTTGATTAAACAACAGTGCTGCAGAGACCCGAAAATCAGCTGGCCGGCGGGAGGTGCGCGCAGGCATGCGCGGTGGAGCTCAGCTGGGTGACAGCTTGTGTGCCAGCAGAGAGGCCTCCGTGTGCCACCTGTGGCATGCGTGCCATAGGTTCACCATCATGGTTCTATAGTATTTCAACTCTTTAATCCAATCACAATGCACTTTATTCAATACTGTAGGTGCCTTGTTTTAAATTACAACATCCTAGAATAAACTTCTAATATTCTGGAAATGACTAAAGCCAGTAACTATATGAAATAATGCTTATGTATTATGAACATAAACATTCTTAAAGGATATTTTTCCATCCTTGTTTAGCACAGTACCACGGCTTGTTCAGAACCAGGCCGTGCAAGCACTGGGCGAGTATGTGTGCGAAGCTCCACTTGCGTGAGCGGTGGGTGTTCACACATGTGCGGGCACACAAAAAGCTCCATTTGTGCGAGTGGTGGGCACACGCGCATACCTGCCGCTGGCCCAGAATCATCCCCTCCCCCCCCCAGTCCGCCATGCTGGAAAGGTTGGGAACCACTTCTTTAATATTTATAGGTTGAGATCCAGATTACATTTGAGAATTTTACTCAGAATTTCCTGCTGGAGAGTTTTTTGGGAGGGGGAATAAATAAAGAGTTGGAAGGGACCTTGGTGATCTTGTCCAACCCCCTGCTCAAGCAGGAAACCCTATACCATTTCAGACAAATGGTTGTCCAGTCTCTTCTTAAAAACATCCAGTGTTGGAACATCACAACTTCTGAAGGCAAATAGTTCCACTGATTAATTGTTCTGTCAGGAAATTTCTCCTTAGTTCTAGGTTGCTTCTCTACTTGATTAGTTCCATCTATTGCTTCTTGTCCTGCCTTCAGGTGCTTTGTGGAAGTCCCTTAAATATTGGAACACTGCTATCATGTCACCCCTAGTCCTTCTTTTCATTAAATTAGACATACTCAATTCCTGCAACCGTTCTTCATATGGTTTAGCCTCCAGTCCCCTAAGCATCTTTATTGTTCTTCTCTGCACTCTTTTCAGAGTCTCAACATCATTTTATATCATGGCAACTAAAACTAGATACAATATTCATCCAGTTACAAAAATGTAGATGCAAAAAAATAATGCTCTTCAAATTCTAATTTCAAATTAAGTTCCTATTCTTCCCAAAAGAAAACCTTATCCTGAAAATTTGAATGATTATGTGAAATAATATGAAAATTCTTCAAAACAAATCTCAATCCTTCCAAAATTTGGTTTGTACAGAAATATAAATAATGGCAAGATTACATTCAACCAACTTATCGATTACTGAATCCTCAAGCAAATGATTGCCTTCATATAGGAAGAAAAATACAGCAGTTTTAGGACTTGCTTTATGTATTATATTGCATTTGTGTTCTTTTTGTGACTTTTCAGCAAACTTTACTATTGTGGTTTCTCTCCTCAAAGATATAGTCCAGTCTTAGCTATCTTTTTGCCACTTTATTGAAGCATTGCTATTTGGCTGTTATTTAAGGTGCAACTGTTATACAGTATCAATATTTTTTACTCTAGTGCAATATATCATTTTTTTCTTGTTACAGAGTAATGGTATTTGACAGTTCTTTGTGAGAGGACATGGTACTTGATCTCATAATAATCCTATAAAAATCTTCTTAGTCCTTTAATAAATTTATTTTTACTGATACCTCTATAAAAGCTAACTTAAATGCCCTTTAGAGTGGATTATTTCCTCCAGCACAAGAGTTTCAAACATCATGGCCTTTTCAAAACAAATGTGTAACATTCTACATTGAACTATGCCAGTGTGACAATTTACATCTACCAAAGCTTACTTATAGTTTTCCATAAAAGAGAATATTGAGTAATGACTGATCTTTTTCATCCACCATCCATACAAAGACCTGCTAATTTATATTATTTGTTTCAGAACACAAATTTTTATACTAAGTTATATTTAAATTTTGAAGTTTCTAAATGATAAAGAAGATTGGCTCTGATTATCCCTATAGTCACATGTACAACCCCCTCCCCCAGAAATTCACTTTTATTATTTATATATATATAAACACAATGTAGCATTTAATATAAAAGTTGGAACAATTCACTCCTGCCAGTGCAACGCCGTTAAATATATGATCACCATAGAAGAAAACTTAAAAAAAAATAGGAACTCCTATAAAAAAATCAAAGTGCAATCTGAGCTATAAAAATGGTGGTTACAATGTTGACTTGTAAAAAAAAAATGGGTAAGTCCCAAAGAATGATTGTTGTAGCTTCTTGTTGCAGCATTTGAGGTGATAAGGCACTATTGCCATTTGTATACTGTTTCAAAAAATCCAGACAGCTCATGAGTGTTTTGATCCATCAAAATCTTCCACCTCGTCTTTCCAGAGCAGGAAGGTGGTACTGTTTCATAGGAGATTTAAATTCCTTCTGTTTTTCAGACTGTTGATGAGACAATAGAAGTTAAGATGGGCTATAATCTACTTGTACAAAATAGCATGTAATCTAATAAGCAAGGCAGAATTACCTTGCGATGTGTCCCAAAATATGTTATAGGCTGCAAAACCTGGACTTGTCTGTTGGATGCTGGGAGGGTAAAAACTGACTGAAATGAAGGATTAGGGTAAGAAGTCAGGTTGGTTACAGCAGGAACTGTCAGTTTTGGCAACTCAACTGCATTGGGAAGTCCATGATGTCCCAGTGGATTCTCCTGGGCTTGCCTAAAAAAGTTCTTTTAAAATAAAAATACAAGTTCAATTTTTAAAAATAATGTTGTTATGTAGGCTAAATGTGTTTGATCACCTCACATATGCTTTAGGATGGTTTAGATATTGCCACCTGTGCAGTTAATCCCAAATATATGTAAAGTTCTACCCAAATGTTTCTTAGGGAAGATTGCAGCTTGCCTTTGGAATGATCTCATCATATGGAAGCATGGTGTCAGTGGAAGCCTTTATATAGTTAGTTTAATACAGGGAAAGAGGATTAAATGGCTATTTTTAAGAGTAGCCACATTCCAGTATTTTCAGACTTTCAAAGGTGTATATGTTGAAAGTCGATATTTGTTTGGAAAATTGGCTTACAGTCTTTGATGGTTTATTTGTAAAATTGAGCCTTAGAAGATGTCTTCTTGGAATCTATCCTTAGAAGATATCTAAGCCTTAGAATGACACAATTTCCTTCCTTTCTATTCTTCTATTGGCATAAAAATTTATCCTTGGGTATGTAAACAAGGCAAGGAACATCCACCAGATTTTTCAAAGAATTAGATAAACACTAGAAACTTTGTACTGCTAGCTTAAATCTGGTGTGTCTAGAATTCTGCAATAAAATACAGGAATGTACTATAATTAATTTTTGTTCTCCAATTATGATTTTGGGGGGGGGTTTGGGGGGGGAAGATGAGGGTAGAGAATGAGTTAAAATAAACTTTGGGAATTATTGGACAGATTTGTTGATACCCTTAATATTCCCAGAATAACTGGGAAGTTGGCAGAATCAAACACTCCATAATTATTATATATTGATTGCATGAACCTAGATGTAAATTGGATAATTTCCAGAAAAAGTATATGACTAGTTAATTCCAGCGCTATTTTGAATGTCCTCAAAGAATTACTACAAAATATCAGGAGCCATATATAGCATCTAAAACGAAACTATCATACTATTCCATGTAATGCATGATGGATAAGAGATAATGGTATAAATTTTAAAAAAACCTTTCTGAACCTGTAAATCACAATTAGGTGTCCAATAGTTAAAACAGCAAAAATTCATTAAAAATGCTAGAATATTTTGATACCAGAATTCTGAAACATGTTTCACATGTCTAGGATGATTAATTAAAGCACAAAATTGACATAGAGCTGTTCTGTAAGTATGTGAACAAAAATGGCAGTAATTAAATAGGTTTATTACTCAGTCTTTGATTTAAAGATTACCTGCCTTTGATCCTCCTTTGAAACTCGCCGCAAGCCAAGAGAATCCCTTTCTAATGGATTTTCTACTAATCTCATTTTTCGGTGTATGGTTAAAGCTTGTTTCTCTGCCAACCTGTTTAGAGTGTCAGATAAAATCCCATATATGACCTTTGAAATACTTTCCCATCAATTAGACAATCAAACCACTCACTTCCCTCCTTTAGACATATTAAACAATGACTTGAAATGCAAATGCTAAATACTCAAACCTAAGTATTAACTAAAATACTAATAAAACTAAATTATTAGCTTAATTGATCAAGAATTATCAAGCTTAGTTATTTTAAATCTTAGCTGGTTAGATACATTTTCAATTGAATATTGATTCAAAATCATTTCACATCCCCTTACCTTAATTCTCTGAAATAAGGGTGTTGCAGTGCTTCATGGGCACAGATTCTCTCATCAGGATCATACTGTATCATTGCATACATAAGTGTCAGGCTCTTATTGGACAGGTTAGGGATAAATGGAGAGATTCCTTTTCCTTTTCTGGTGGGGAAATCAAAACTCATCACTCTTGACCTGCATAAATCCAGTGAAAGAAAATGCATTCCTGTCAACAGAGTCAACCTTATTGTTATTGAAAGAATACAAAATAAATTAAAATAGAAGTTTCAGTTTCAAAGCATTCTTTGTCCCTGTAGTCAGCCATATAGGGCAAATTACATGTGTATGACTATATCATGAAATGATTACAATTTAATGCTTCTCAAATTTAGAACACAAATATGATTGGGCAGACTTATATTATGGTGCCATAACATCACAGTGGTTTTCTTTAAATCCATTTGATACTATCCTCACTTGAACATGGGAAGTCAAAAGTAATTTTAAATTATCCAGGTGATAACTGTTGAACTGGAATAAAAGGAACATTTAATAATAAACATCCCTTAAAAAGTTATTCAGTAAAGCTAGTTAAGTCTATATAGCAGCAGCCCAACTAACTGACAGCACTTATAATCTTAGTTTATTTTAAAAAACTGAACAGAGTTGATCAATACTTGGGTAGACCACCAATAAGAAATATCAGGTCTGCAGGCAGGACTGGGAAATTTCTTGCACCACGTTTCCAAGAAAATTATTTATGCTTGTCTCAAAAAATTAACAGAATTCAAGCTCTATTCTATTGAATGTTTACTGAACGCCAAAGATACACAGAAGAAGTTACAGTAATTTATAGCAAAGGGGGCTTCCTACAGCTTCCAAATTCTATGACACTTGCAAAAGTGCTTGAAGCACTCATCAAGGGAACAGTAATATAAAACAATCTTAATACATGATGAAAAGAGGACATGAAAATAACATGGTTGTGACTGTGATTCTGAATTCTGAGAAGTAGATCCTGGCTATATGCTTTGTAAGATTCGACTATGGTCAGCTGTAAGGTAATAAATACACTCTTCTAATGTAATTTTAGGCAACCTTACTTAAATAAAATGCAATAATGAATATCAAGGGAAACTACACTTACTGTTTGAACTTATGAAGAATCTTCTTAGGAGGGGTACCTATGATATCGTGGATTTTTGATATTTGGTCCAATTCATTCGATCCAGGAAAAAGCGGGTGGAAACTGGGAACAATAAAGAATTGATAATGTGATGAATACCAACCTCTGTGACAAGCTTATGTTTTTATTATGAGAAAGCTATTCATCCTCGGTACTAAATAATATTGTTGGTACTAAATAATAACATTACAGCAGATAGTATTTTTAAAATCAAATACACTGTCATTAATCCCATTTGCCACCTGTGTATTATATAACATCTTTCAAAATAAAAAGGAAAAAAGCATCAAAAGAGACAGGTGTTATCGCAAAATGTTATCTGTACAATTCAGCCTGTAGCTACCTGAGAACATAAATATTTCATCAGCTAGAGATGAAGTATTTGTTGCTAAAGCCTATTATCCCCAAAATTCAATATAATATGCACATGGCATGGCTTTGCCTCAAGGGTCCTACTTAGAGACATGTTTATTATTGTCTGCAACTAGATAACATAGCCACTCTTGAAGCCTGGATATCACATTAGGACTCTCAGCTAAACTTCAAATTATTTTTCCTTTATTCATTAAGCTGCTGATGTTCATTTTTCTAACCATTCACTAAATCCAGATATACAGCAGCAAGGCTGCTGTACTATACACTTTTATGTTAAGCTGAATCACAAACCCCTCAGTTAAAACAATGAAGTTCTATGCCAGATAAGAACACAATGATTAACAAACAGTGACAAATACCCAAGTCTTTCTTATTGAGATAAATTTAAGTCTACCTTCAAAGTGTTAAATGCCTTTCCCTGTGCCATTATGCAATTCATCGACTAGCAATGCAGACATTTGAACTGGAATTTTCTCCATGTGTGTTTCACTGTTGAACCTCAAATCTTCCCCAGTGTTATATTTGTATTTTTTCCATAATACAGCCTATTATTACTGTCTCATATCTGTACAGGCCTATACTTCAGAAGAGTTCCTTTATTCTTTTTAATTTAGCCACTTTCCTTCTGATAAATAACCTACCTTGCAATTTCATAAAACACACAGCCAGCACTCCAGATGTCCATTTTATAACTGTAATAACCATCTGTAAGAAGACATTCGGGTGCCCTATACCAGCGGGTAGAGATATATTCTGTATACGGCTGCTTAGAATGTGTGCTCCTACAGGATCCAAAATCTCCAAGCTTGAGAAGATCTTGCTACAATAAGACAATTTGTGCATCTCAAATGATCAGACGTTAAAATGATATTTACAAATAATGAACTAATAATACTTCAAGATGAAATTAAGGAATCTTTATCTACCTCACCTGTTCTATTTTTGAACAGAAAAGACTAGTTTTTTTAATGGTCTAAATTGGCCGTAATTGATTTTTGAATCCTTGGCCACAAAGCAGCCTTTGGAATAAATGTGAAAATAGTGTATAGGTAGTCCCAAAGATGCTTTTCCAAAAGGCAACTGGACTTTCTTATTTTTTCTTTGAAAATGTTTCACTTCTCATCCAAGGAGTTTCTTCAGTTCTGCATGAGAAGGGAAACGTTTTTAAAGAAAAAAAAAAGAGTGTCCAGTTGCCTTTTGGAAAAGCACCTTTGGAACAACCATAATCTGGATGACTGAGAATCTCCATAAACATACATACAGGTAGTTCTTTGTTAAAGACCATTTGTTCAGCAACCATTTGAAGTTGCAATGACACTGAACAAATGGTACTTATGACTGGTCTTCACAATTCCAGCAACACATTACCTCCATGGCCATGTGATTATATCCATGTGCACGGCTGCACCACATGCATGCTGCACCAGCCTGCATGTGTTACTCTGGCACAGCAGCAACCTCTTCCCAGCTCAAATGCACTCACCACAGCAACCCTCCTCCCAATCCATAGTAGTCACCTGCCCTCCAGCCTGCTTGCAAGCTGCCTGGAACTTGCAACTTTCAGTCTGCTTCCTCATTGACTTTGCCTGTGGAAGCTGGCAGGAAGTTGCAAGTCATGGTCACATGAAATCCTCACTTAATGATAGCCAAAGGAAACGCTAGAATGCTGTTACTAAATGATGCAGTCATTGTGGCATGTTTCATAAAACTGCAGCATTTAGCGATGGAAATTCTGGTCTCAATTACCATCAAATCTTTGAACATTAAGTCTTCAGAGAATTGCTAACACAAGTTACTTAAGAAAAATCAAATTTGATTTTTTTACAGCCTGTTTCAAAAATGACTGACTTGTCTAAAAACGTATTTTTTTCCATGAGTAATAAAAAAATCTGATGCGAAAAAGCAAGACAATATTAGATCTAAAGCAAGTATTTGACAGTTACTCATCAGAAAGTTGAAATGCACTTTTTCCTATAGACATAGGATGCATATTCAAATACCAGTCCTAGAACAAACATTTTGAAACATAAGAATTTTGGTACATTCATATTGCTCCTGTTTTAAACTTATCAAAGACAACCTACCTTTATTAATATGTTTTCAGGTTTCACATCTCTGTGAAATATTCCATTTCTGCATCAAGATAAAAATCAAAGGAAAGGTAAGTATTTTTATATTAAGGCTGTGGTGCAGAAAACCACATATCCCTTGGGAGTACTCGAGCCTACTCCTTAGTTTCAATATAAGTTGTTGTACCCATCCCAAAAAAATTATCCATAAAGTTCTGAAGATATTCCAGAGAAGAGATGACAACTAGAAAAGAAAAGCTAGTCAAAGCCCATGGCACCTTTATATACGTTAGATACATGAATGAAATTCTACAGATTCCAGCCCATTTAAATATCCAAACTGTAATTTTGCAAACAAATAAGTAAAAAAGCTTTCCTACCTGTGTATATGATCAAGAGATTTGCATAACTGGTACATATAATTCGTTATTTTCTTTTCAGGCAATGGTTTTTTCCTTCCTAGAATTTGGAAATCAAGTTTAGTAGGGTTTTTTTTTTTAAATAAAGATCGCTTGAGTATAAAAAGCTTGCAATGATTTTGGCTAATTAACTGATTTTTAAATCTAGTTATAAAATAGCTTACCTATGACCTATAACCATGTCCCCTAACTTAGCCAGGATATTCAAAGCTGCTCTGTTCAGAGCACCTTGTCCATCTTCAGGGGGTACACCATTGGTATGTTTTCTTTAAAAGACAGAACTGGCTACTGGACTCATATCTGAATCACTGTTAAGGTTAGATTCCTCTATAAGGCTTCCTTTAAAAAGGATTTGCAAATCGCAACTGTTTTGAAACACAGTAGGCTAGGATGCCTTTTAGACTATATTCTACTAGTCATATATCAGTTGCAATGGTTTTCTATTGTAATCTGAAAAATTTAGAAAAGGACTCAAGCTTTTATATTTCATGCAGTTATTCATTTTGAATCATGAGTATTTGGAAGCAGAATAAACTCTCATTTTATATACAACTGCTGTAACAGAGATAGCAATTTTGTATCAAAATGAAGTAGTAGTTTTCCAGTTGTTGACATACAATTGTCATCTCTGACTGACTATCCCTGCTGCCTTGGCTTTGGTTGATGGTAAGGGTGAGGCATAGATTTAACAATTCTTAATATAGCAAATACATGCAGTGATTAATGAACTATGTTCTCCTTCTTAAATTTTCTTGCAGACTGGCCCCTCTTTAGGATAGCATTCTCTTTCAATATATGTAATTATGGAGATACTTTCCCTATATTCCAAAACCTCTCTCTGCCTTAACTTATTCTGAAGGAGATCAACTGCCACCAGAAAGAGATTCTATGTACATCCACGCTAATCTGAAGGTTTTTCCATAACTGCAAGTAAAACACATCTTTTTTTCAACATGCAACTGAGTCTTACTTAATATTTGGTTAAACTAAACATGCATCTGTCTTGTGAAAAAAATTGCTTGAGACATTTTTCAGATATTGTATACGCTACATACCTTTGATCAATTCATAAATATTCATGTCCATAAGTTCACATATTAATGCAACAGCACCAGCTTTCTTGTCACTAAAAAGTGGGTTTTAATGGAATTATATGAAAGAAAGAAGAATAAGTTGTATAAGCATGGGACAGATTTTTCAATTATTTTTAAAAAGTGGTTCTACTATTACTAGTTTTCTGTATTTTTCATTAGCTTTTACATATGCACGAAAAAGCACTGTATGTTAAATAGAGCAGTTATAGAGCAGAAGAGCCACGGTGGCGCAGTGGTTAGAGTGCAGTACTGCAGACTACTTCTGCTGATCACCGGCTGCCAGCAGTTTGGCAGATCAAATCTCACCAGGCTCAAGGTTGACTCAGCCTTCCATCCTTCCAAGGTCGGTAAAATGAGGACCCAGATTGTTGGGGGCAATATGCTGACTCTGTAAACCGCTTAGAGAGGGCTGTAAAGCACTGTAAAGCAGTATATACTGTAAATCTAAGTGCTATTGCTATATGCCACTCTAGTTCATTTTGCCATCTCATCTTTCATGATTCTGAAAAAGATTATATCAGAGAAGGCTTATGAGGATGACTCTCTTTAAAAATCATCTTCCTCATCAAAATTGTTTACCAACTTCCCAAGCATTTTTTTTTTTACAGAAAATCAGAAATCAAATGTTCTAGGAAACAAGGGTTTCCAGGAGATTCATACTCATGCACCTTTGCTACACTGCTGAATCAGTTTCTCAATAAAAAAAAAAGTCTAATAAGTGGACTACTCAGTGACAATTGTGAGGAGAAAAATCATCCCTCTTTATCAGCATGATAGTAATAGTGGGGGTATGAAAGAGAAGCAGAGGACAAACCTTTGATAGTCTCATGTGACTTACAAATTGCTCACCCTTATGTACATGATAATCAAAAGTAAATCCATGCTGTACATGCATATATTTTACTTAATTAGAACCAACATTATTTAAAAGGCAAAAAAAAAAATGCTTTTGATGTTAACATTTTTTGACCTGCCACAATCAACTATAGTTAGATTTTAAGTAAGCAACAGAATAACTTATGAACACACAAATATGCCTTATAACATCAGATCATAACCCATCTTGACCAATTCTGTGGTCACAGGTGGGGATGTTTCTGAGCCCTGGAACTTGACAAATAACTGTAACTGGACAAGTCAAAATTAAACTTGATACAATTCTACATGCTGTTATTGAACTACAACCTTCTGCAATAGGAGAGGAAATTGCCTTGCTCTATGAAAGACTTTCTCCCTGAGAACTGGATATAGACATCTTCCAACGATGGAAGCCGTATTTTTCCACAAGATCTGCTCCTTTTGAATATGCATGCAACAATATGACATATATACAAAAGGGCCAAGGGTTTGTCTCAATGTTGCTTTTGTTCTTCCCCCACCTCCTGTTGCCACAGAAGCCACTGAAGCTTGGTATTTATTATGTGCCTTCAAAAATTTATCTTTTTTAAAATACAAATATATTTTCTCTCTTCAGAAATGGTTAAATAGAACAGTTGTCTGGCAAAATGTGTAGTGAGGATTTTTGAGGATTGTGAGATTTCTCTTTCATAGTAACAAAATACATTAGCATGTTCAGAATATTCCTTATAGTCAACTGATCATCTCCATTAGGCGGGTGACCAGATATGATTTTTCATACGACACAATGAACAGAATCTAATGACACATATCTTCAAGTAATCCCCCACTGCAAAATCTCAAATCAGCACCTACGGGAATGAGATTGGACTCTACACATTGCCATTTAAACACTTCAATTTTTGAGCCCCTGCATTTTTCTTGTGTTTCTGCCTCCACCATTAGTATTGTCAGAGGCCAATTATGAACATAGAATAAAACTAATGTGATTTTTAAAGTCTTTATAGATTGCCAGATCAATCCTGAGAGCCTATGTCACATACTGTCAATAGAACAGAATGATGGCTCAGTGACTACAGAAAGATATATTATTCAACTCATATTAAGTTCCAAAGTTAAGTAGTCCACACAACCTACTCCCTACTTGCTGTCAACTTGAGAAAAGGTGCAAGAAATGACAAAATCTCATCATTCTACAGTGAAAGGTTCCTCTTTCAAAATAATTTTAATCAGAATGAGATTTGTTTAATAAATAGTAATTGAACATCTCTATAAAATATCTGGTGATCAGTATGAATAGTACAGAATGGGAATCAAAAAAGCATGCATCACTTACAAAATCACTTCATGCAATGTAAGGATATTTGGATGTGGATTCAATCGCCTTAATGCTTGAATTTCTCTCAGGTTATTCACATGGTCAATGCTAGTAGAAAAGATTAGATGAAAAATAAACAACTGTCATTTACACGTTGTTGCATATATTTTCCTGAATCACACAAAGCATAGGGTATAATAGTCTCTTGCAGCATGTTGCCAGCTTGCCTGGGTGCGGTGTGACATTTCATGGCTCTCTACTGTATGAGTACTGTATGAGATACTACTTGGAAAGTGCCATGTTTTCTTATATGGTGGCATAGAAAACAGTATAGTACACACTTCCCTGTCTTTCAATGATTATGAGCTCTTGAGAAGGAAATCTCAAATCTGTGCAATGCTGTATTTACACTGTAGGGTATGCTAGGATCAAGAATTACTAGTTTGAACACACATTATTTAAGGCCAATAAGATATGTCAGGAAAAACAATCTTGATCTCCAAAGGCAGCTAGATTTTACATATGCATTTACAAAAAAATATTTGTTTTAAAATCAACTTTTGACAATGAAGATTTAAACAAAACATTTATATACTGAAGCTAAACAAAGTAAAATGGAAAAGAATCAGACTTTACCTTTCAAAATGCTGTTTCATTTGTTTACAAGCATAGCAACGTCCATTGTTTAGACTCTGTACCTTCAGAACATCAGAAAATGTTCCCTCTCCAATTTTACCAATTGTTTTGTATTCTAAAAAGATTATATTGGAACAATAAACTAGAAGGTAAATTTATATATTTAAATTCTGCTTTATCAAACATGTTCATAATTGTAGTTTACTTATCCTAACAGCACACTTGTTTCCTCACCAATATACTGTATGTCTTCCAGGTAATTCCCATAGTCACTGTAGTTGTTTAAAATTAAGGTTCACATCTCTGCACTGGGAAAGGATTATACCAGTACAATTTATTGAGAATTATATGAGAAATTCTATTTGTGTTTGCTAAAATAACATTTAAGTGTTTTCTATCAACTACATCTCACATACTTATGGTCTTGAGATAATCTGCAGGATAAAAACTGTATAAAACTATATAAGTTTTAGTTTAGTTTTTAGAAACCCAAGTTTGTTGTTTTCACTTCACTAGATATAAATTATATATATATATAAAAAGAATTACTGTTATTGTGCTTAAATAATACCAGTACCATCATTAAAATGGACTGTTTTTATACTTACATACAATTTACCATATCTTAGGGCATTATCAATAATCATGTAATAATGTTCCAAGCATGTAAATTTGAAGAGCTTAATTCTAATGTTATTCTATATGAACAAGAATAACTTATGAATCAAACTAATTTATGTGTTATAGGCCCACAAACAATATTTGTCCAGATACGTTGATCCCTCACTCGTTCATTTTTTTTACTTTTCTGCTGAGTTATACATCGGGAAACTCACCCAATTCTGACTATTTTTTGTATATACCTTTCTGCTCTAAAATTTGGTTTGGTCTTCTCCCATACATATCACTTCTAGAGCACTTCCTATAATTCTCCATTGCCTAACTTCTGTGAGAATTAACTTCTTCAGACTGCATCTAGCTGTAAAGAGAAGCATTTCCAATATAATTGTACTAGTAACTCATCATATTTAATAAGACTTTCCCCTAACCATTGTCGTGTTTCATGTTTTAAAAAAGTATCATATTCTACAGTGAAGGAAACTTCCATTTATGATTTGTTTATAGTATCATATAATCAAAGGGTTGGAAGCAACCTTGGAAGTTTTCTAGTCCAACCTGCAACTTACTTTATGTAAAACATCGTGTTTATGATTGGAATTCCTCATTTTTATTCAACCACAATCTTTGTCTATGATAAAGTCAGCTATTGTATAATAGAAAGGAATTTGTTTTGTTGATACAATTTTTTCGTATATGAACAGTTAAAATGAAAAGGAAGAAAAATCAAAAGACTGTGTTCATAGTACACATACCGGTAGTTACGTACTCATATGTACAGTCATGTGAAAAAGAAAGTGCACCCTCTTTGAGTTGTATGGTTTTATGTATCAGGACATAGTAAAAATCATCTGGTCCTTAGCAGTTCTTAAAAGTAGGTAAATACAACCTCAGATGAACAACAGCACATGACATATTATATTATGTCATTTATTTTACAGCCAAAATGGAGAAGCTATGTTTGAAAAACTAATTACAGGTAGTCCTCAACTTACAACAGTTCACTTAGGGACCGTTCAAAGTTACAACGGCACTGAAAAAAGTGACATGACCATTTTTCACACTTAGGACCGTTGCAGAATCCCCATGGTCACATGATTTACATTTGGATGCTCGACAACTGATTCACATTTATGACGGTTGCAGTGTCCCGAGGGCATGTGATCACCTTTTGTGACCTTCTGACAAGCAAAGTCAATGGGGAAACCAGATTCACTTAACAACAGTGTTACTAATTTAACAACTGCAGTGATTCACTTAACAAATGTGGCAAGGAAAGTCGTAAAATGTGACAAACTCACTTAACAAATATTTCACTTAGCAACATAAATTTTAGGCTCAGTTGTGATCATAACTTGAGGACTACCTGTACACCCTTACTGCTTCCACAGATATGAAGAGGCTAAGTAGCAGCCAGGTGCTACTTGATCAATTGATCATCAGCAAGTGTGACTACCACTATAAAAAACAATGTTTTAAGATAGGGGTGTCAAACTAAACAGGGCGTGGGCATGGCCAGCGCATGACGCATCCGGCCCGCGGGCTGGGAGTTTGACAGCCCTGTTTTAGAAGTTTTACTAGTCTCCAGCATTGAGGTGTGTGTTAACAGAATGCCAAAGAGGAAAAACATCAGCAATGATTTTAGAGAAGCAATTGTTGCTGCCCATCAATCTGGGGAAGACTACAAGGACATTGCCAAACAATTTAAAGTCCATCATTCTACAGTGAGGAAGATTATTCGCAAGTGGAAAACATTCAAGACAGTTGCCAATCTTCCCAGGAGTGAATGCCCCAGTAAATTCACCCCAAGGTCAAACTGCAATGTTCAGAGAAACTGCAAAAAAGCCAAGAGTTACATTTCAGACTCTATAGGTCTTAGTTAGCATGTTAAATGTTAAAGTTCATGACAGTACAATTAGAAAAGACTGAACAAGTATGGCTTGTTTGGAAAGGTTGCCAGGAGAAAGCCTCTTCTCTCTAAAAAAAACATGGTAGCACGGCTTAGGTTTCCAAAGTTGCATCTGAACACATCATAAGATTTCTGGAACATTGTCGTCTTTGGACAGACGAGACCAAAATGGAGATATCTGGTCATAATGCACAGTGCCATGTTTCACGAAAACCAAATACAGCATATCAGCACAAACATCTCATGCCATTCATCAACCACAGTGGTGAAGGGGTGATGGTTTGGGCTTGTTTTACAGCCACAGGATCTGGGCTCCTCGCAGTTATTGAGTCAGCCATGAAGTCCTCTGTATACCAAAGTATTCTAGAGTCAAATGTGAGGCCATCTGTCCGATAGCTAAAGCTTGGTCGACACTGGGTCATGCAACAGGACAATGGTCCCAAGCACACCAGCGTATCTACAACAGAATGGCTGAAAAAGAAAAGAATCATGGTGTTGCAATGGGCCCAGTCAAAGTCTGGACCTCAACCCAGCTGAAATGCTGTGGCAGGATCTCAAGAGAGCTGGGCATAAACAAGTGCCCATAAACATCAATGAATTGAAGCAATGTTGTAAATAAGAGCGGGCCAAAATTCCTCCACAATGATGTGAGACTGATACAGTCATACAGGAAACAATTACTTTCCAGTTGTTACTGTTGCTAAAGGTGGTTCTACAAGCTATTGAATCATAAGGTATACTTAGTTTTCCACACATGGCTTCCCAATTTTGGCTTTCTTTTTGTAAAACAAATGACATAGTATAATATGTTATGTGTTCTTGTTCATTTGAGGTTGTATTTTACTTATTTTAAAAAACTGCTAAGGACCAGATGATTTTTACTATGTCCTGATATGTAAAACCATAGAACTGAAATATAAACAGAGAGAGAGGGAGAGAGGGAGGGAGAGGGAGAGGAGAGAGAGGAGAGAGGAGAGAGGGAGAGAGAGGGGGAGAAGGAGAGACAGACAGACAGACAGACAGACAGACAGAGACAGAGAGTCCTAAAACCAGATAAAGGGAACCTAATTAAACAAATGAGTCAAAAACATTGTTCATTTATTTATTGAAAGAAATGATCCAAAATTACATATTTGTGTGTGGCAAAAGTATGTGAAACTTTGCTTTCAGTAACTGGTGTGCCTGCTTGGGGCAGAAATAATAATTGTTGACATGAGTCTTGCACAACAGCTTGGAGGGATGGGGCGTTGGTCTTACCTGATACGCCTCTTCTCAACAGGAGGAGCCATCATTCAGGATGGGTTGTCCTCGTCCACTCAGAGTGAGGACCGAGTCTGTCATTTTTGCTGGGTCCGCCCTCTTATGACCCAGATCCGGCGAGATACGCAGAACAGACCCGACGTGGAATATAGCCCAAAAAAAAAAATTCCGAGAAACTGACTCCCCTCCTGAAACCGCCAAAAAAACAGAAGAGGGCGGCACTGGCAAGTAAAAACAGCTCCAAGGGAATAGTCTCTATCAATGCCAGCCGACGTCCAGCCAACAGGCAAAGAACAGCTTGGACCCCTACAGGGCGGGACTGAATGATGGCTCCTCCTGTTGAGAAGAGGCGAATCAGGTAGGACCAACTCAGCTTCTGACTGGCAAGTAAAAACAGCTCCAAGGGAATAGTCTCTATCAATGCCAGCCGACGTCCAGCCAACAGGCAAAGAACAGCTTGGACCCCTACAGGGCGGGACTGAATGATGGCTCCTCCTGTTGAGAAGAGGCGTATCAGGTAAGACCAACGCCCCTTCTCCAACGTGGGAGGAGCCATCATTCAGGATGGGACCTACCAAAGCCCATGAGTCCCCAGGGAGGGCAGGTCCAAGCCCCAAGCACAGCTACTCCCCCACAACTTCTTGTAGAACCCGTCGCCCGAAGGCCGCGTCAGCCGACGCGAATGTGTCTATTTTGTAGTGCCTTATAAAAGGCGAAGGGGAAGTCCAAGTGGCCGCCCGACACACCTCCATAAGAGACGCCTGAGTCGCCCAGGCAGCCGATGTAGCTGCACTCC